>JBBGZY010003679.1:0-47609 GCA_037952925.1 Lithobates clamitans
CTAGATTTCACAACCCCCCCCCCCACCTGAACTCACTCCAAATAGTGTGCTGCTAATTAGCAATTAGCTAGATTTCACAACCCCCCCCCCCACCTGAACTCACTCCAAATAGTGTGCTGCTAATTAGCAATTAGCTAGATTTCACAACCCCCCCCCCCCACCTGAACTCACTCCAAATAGTGTGCTGCTAATTAGCAATTAGCTAGATTTCACAACCCCCCCACCCCCACCCTCGTTAAAATTTGCTTGAATGTTCTGTGGTGTTGATTTGTCTAAAGCAAATCTATGTTGCACTTTGCAAAATGCATGTGCACTCTACAAGTGCATTTGTTCCAGTGCTTTAGTAAATGAGCAGAAGCTCTGCTGATTTCCATCATCAAATCATATGCAAGCCTCAAAGTGTTTTCATTAATTGCCCTTGCATGTGATTGTGTACTCTTTGCAACATGAATGCCTTTTGACATTACCTCATTTACTGTAAGCTGGTTAGCAACTGCACCTGCAGAGTGCGACAACTGCAGTCTTGTAGCCTTTGTTATCCCTAAATTCCTGCGTGTTGTTAAAGTAATTTTTTTTTGGGATTTCACAACCCCCTAAAATGTAATCAATGTTCTATCAGAGGGGGTGAGCAATCTGATAAGTGTGCCTTTTTCCATATTAGTTATTCCAGAAGAATTAAATTATTGAATGTTATACTGATGCTGGGGAATAATGTTTTTAATTGTCTAATTTTCTTGCAATGTTAGCTTCCAAATTAATTGATTTTGGTTTTCTTGTTTGATTCCCCAGTTTCCTTCAACGCCACAGGAATGGCAGACTGTGGCATCCCATTTTGCCAGCCGTTGGGACTTTCCCAATTGTGGAGGGGCTATAGATGGGAAACATGTCCACATTGTGCCACCACCCCATTCGGGGTCATATTATTTTAATTATAAGGGGTTCCACAGTATTGTTTTAATGGCGGTGGTGTCGGCACACTATGATTTTTTATATGTGGACGTGGGGAAGAATGGCCGGATGTCGGATGGAGGAGTATTTGCCCAGACGGAGTTCTGCCAGCGTCTCCAGAGTGGTGGCCTGGGATTGCCACCTGATGAGGATAACGTGGAAGGACTCCCCTTTGTCTTCATTGCCGATGAAGCCTTCGCTCTGAGCAAGCACCTCATGAGGCCATTCCCCCAAAGAACCCTCACCCCGGAGAGGAGGGTTTTTAATTACCGGCTGGCCAGAGCTAGAAGAGTGGTTGAGAATGCGTTTGGAATTCTGGCCAGCCGGTTCCGCCTGTTTCAAACAGCCATTAATTTGGCGGAATACAAACTTAATTTTATAATTTTATCATGCTGCATTCTGCACAACTTTTTAAATAAGCATTCTGCCAATTATATAGGCACAGTTGGGCCTGAGGCCGGACAAATAGAAGCCAACCTTACAGGCCTGGATACTGTCCGTACTGGCTTGGCCCCCCAAAGTTCCCGTCAAGTTAGACAGCAATATGTTGATTATTTTATGGGTAGGGGGGCCATTGCAATGGGCCAGGATATATAATTTTTTGACAATAAAAAAAATATTGCTGAAATCTGGCATTATATTTATTGCTTGCCTTTCTTTTGGGCTGTCTCCTAGGTTATGGTCGAGCAGTTGTAGTGCCAACTGTATTAGAATTTTAAAAATGTCTAAATAAGCTCCATTGCCACTGTAAACAACTTTTTGACAATTATAACCAAACTGATACTGAGCCTTGAAATAACAAACCACACATTTGTTAAAATCCTATAAAAGGAGATGTTTTTATTAATGGTTGTTATGCATTCAGTTCTGCATTTAGTATAAAATGTTCATAGACAAAAATATAATGGTATCTTAATGATGTAGCAAAATATAATTATATTTTAATATTTCTACCTAATCCACAAAAAATATTTTGGGCTTTAGGATTTTCGAAAACAGGCTTTTTTTTTGAAAATCAATTTTTTTTTTTTTTTGGTGTTTTTGAAAATCAATTTTTTTTTTTTTTGGTGTTTTTTAAAATCAAATTTTTTTTTTTTTGGTGTTTTTAAAAATCAAATTTTTTTTTTTTTTTGGTGTTTTTTAAAATCAATTTTTTTTTTTTTTTTTGGTGTTTTTTAAAATCAATTTTTTTTTTTTTTTTGGTGTTTTTAAAAATCTTTTTTTTTTTTTTTTTTTGTTTTTTAAAATCAATTTTTTTTTTTTGTTTTTGTTTTTTAAAATCAATTTTTTTTTTTTGGTGTTTTTTAAAATCAATTTTTTTTTTTTTGGTGTTTTTTAAAATCAATTTTTTTTTTTTTTGGTGTTTTTTAGAAAATCAATTTTTATTTTTTTGTGGATTTTTGACAGCCCTCCTTTTTGACATTAGGTTAAACAGCCATTTATGTTATGCCAAAAAAAAAAAGAGAAGGCCCAGAATGGGTCAGCAAAACAGGAAATGAAGGACATGATTGATGTTTTGGGGTTTAAAAAAGGGCATTTAGATTCGACCCAAAACATCAATCATGTCCTTCATTTCCTGCTGCATACGATCCAGCCGATTCCGCATTTCATCCATGTCCTTATTCCAGGCCATTATTTGACCAATTAGCCGTTGGGCACTTTCTGAAGTGAAATAGTCACTTCGTGTACCTAAAGTGGAATGAAACCAAAAAATGTCTTTAGAAATATGCACACATACATAGTTTACCTTACCAGAAATAAAGCTGTTGTCTCAGACACTGACCTGGTGGGGTGGCCATGTAGCCTAATTCCTCCACATCCTCGGGGGTGTCACTGTTGCTTGAATGAAGCACAACCAGATCCCCTAAAATAGAGTAGACAAATTCAATTAAACAAAAGGCAGCCATGCATAGATTAACGTAAGCTGGTGTGTCAGACACTCACCTGGTGGGGTGCCCATGTCGCCCACCTCTCCTTCCTCCACATCCTCAATGGGACTTGGGCTGATTGCCCAATCCTGTTTTGCTTGGGGTGGACTGTGTTCTTGTGGTTGGCTGAGTGATTTTTCCCCTATGTGAACCAAAAAATTAGTAATCTAATTAGCACACAGATATTTTAGGACATAATAATTTTCCAACATTTGTAGTGAAGTGGTTTGTGTAGAGTTCCTATTTTAGTTCAATATTTAAAATTATAAAGACATACCGGATAGATAGATATCAATATCTCAAAATATAGTTAATAATCTTTTGATCTCTCTCTATATCTGTAACAAAATCTCTAAATATCTAACTAAATGTAAATCCAAAAAATTAAGAGAATTTCAAATAGATATATATATATATATATATATATATATATATATATATATATATTTATATATATATTTATATATATATATAGATATGGATATGTAACGAGGTTTCTTCAAAGATCGTTTAAAACGATGAACAAAAATCGTATAGGAAGGAAAAGCACATGGAGCAGTATACAAGGTAATAAACACAAGAGAAAAACACGACAAGTACTTACTTTTTTTAATTACTTTCCGGATACGTCGGTATTGATCCGGCTCCTGAGTTTCAGGTCAGACCATCTTTTGCGCAATTGATCTTTGGAGCGCTGGACCCCAAATGATGCCTGCAAAGTCTCCACGACCTTCGCCATTATTTTGGCCTTGCGCAAATTTGGCCGTGCGTACGGCCCATAATTGCCATCATAGTCGTCTTTGCGAAGAATGGCCACCATCTCCACCATCTCTTTGAAACTCATATTAGAGGCCTTAAATCTAGGCCTCATAGATTTGGTTGACGTTCCAGACGTTCCAGCCTGCGGGCTGTCTCCACTACCTGAGGTCGTCAACATTTCAGGTGTCTCCGCCATTCTTTAACTCCACTACGCGCCGTAACAAAAAAGGGGCGGAGAACATGAGTTAATTTCGAACGTCAGGGGCGGGCGACGCAGGCGGAGTTTCACACATGCGTAGTGTATAAAGGAGGGCCTTTCGCGCGTGTCGTACGTACGTTCTGTGCGTCAAATTAGGGGGCGGAGAACATGAGTTAATTTCGAACGTCAGGGGCGGGCGACGCAGGCGGAGTTTCACACATGCGTAGTGTATAAAGGAGGGCCTTTCGCGCGTGTCGTACGTACGTTCTGTGCGTCAAATTAGGGGGCGGAGAACATGAGTTAATTTCGAACGTCAGGGGCGGGCGACGCAGGCGGAGTTTCACACATGCGTAGTGTATAAAGGAGGGCCTTTCGCGCGTGTCGTACGTACGTTCTGTGCGTAGGTGATAGTGGACCAGGACGTTCCAAAACGAAGGTAATTTGAGATATATATATTTTTTGGGGGGGGGTTTATGGTCATGACTTTGTAGCAAGCGGCCTATATGGCTTGATAGATTGATGAGGCCTACATAGGGAGAAGATGATGAGGGGTTAGCAGAAACATATAATAAGTTTTTTTGGTCTTGTGACTTTCTCTTTTCCAGATATAATGAATCCCCTATTGAAGGATCCAGAGTTCCTTACTTCTTTTATTTCAAAGTATCGAGAGATGAGGAATTTGTGGGAGGTGAAACACCCTCAGTATTATGCCAAGCATGTGAGGAAGTCAACGCTGGAGAGACTTCTGTCCTTTGTCCAGGAGACCATCCCGGGAGCAACAATGGAGACAGTGCTCAAGAAAATTGGGGTCTTGAGGAACATGTATAAAAGGGAGCATAGGAAGATCCAGGAATCAAGGAGATCAGGAGCATCAGCAGATGATGTTTATGTACCCAGGCTGTGGTACTACAATCAACTCCGTTTTCTTGATGACCAGAATGAAGCCAGGGCATCACTTTCAACCCTTCCCTCCACCCTTCCCTCCACCCTTCCCTCCACCCCAGCAGAGGCTGATGAGGAGCAAGCTGGGTCTTCCATCCTGGATGAACCGGATATGACCATCTGGAGTCAGGTAAATTATTTTAACAAATATTTACTGTACTAATATTAATGATGTTAACTGGATGTTATAATTGGCTCAAATAATTTAGCACTCCAAATTGTGTATACATATCAAATGATAGTAGTGACTAAATATGTTTGGCACCTGCTTGAAATAATTAGGGTGTCTGATTAGACTCTTTTATTAAAGAGATGTATTCACATTGAATTTGCTAGTCATGAGAAGCAAACTGTGTGTCATTGATGAACCCAAAAAAAGAAACTAAAACTATTGTCCTTTTTTTATACACAGGATGAGTCCATCCAGGAGGAATGTGGGGAAAGTGGCAGGCAGGAGGAGACCGGGCCCATGGACAGCCTGGAGGAGGCCGGATTCACCATCATCCTGGAGGAGGCTGGGCCCAGTGTCAGGCAGGAGGTGGCTGCTCCCAGTGAGGTGGCTGCTCCCAGTGAGGTGGCTGGGCCAAGTGAGGTGGCTGGGCCAAGTGAGGTGGCTGGGCCAAGTGAGGTGGCTGGGCCCAGTAGGAGCCTCACCCAATCCCAAGTGCCTCCCCTCCACCTTCCCAAAAAAAGGGCCAGGAAGGGGATGGTCACACAGGACGCGTCCCTGCGCCTCATGCAACAGGCCACCCGTTTTTTAACAAGCCCCCCCGAAGCGGAAGAAGCCTATGGCTGCTACTTAGCCAGCAGGCTTCTTCAGATGGATTGGGAGCAGCTCCTCATTTGTGAGCGCCTATTTGGGGAAACAATCCATAAGGGGCTGCAGGGCACGCTAACCAAAAACACACAACTACATGAGGCAGCCCCCCCCCCCCTCCTCCTCCTCCTCCTCCTCCTCCTCCTCCTCCTCCTCCTGCCACAACTGAAACACCAGAGCCACAGCCTCAAAAGAAGGCTACAGGGAAGGCTACAGGGAAGGCTGCAGGGAAGGCTGCAGGGAAGGCTGCAGGGAAGGCTGCAGGGCAGCGTGGAGGAAAGGCTGCAGGGAAGAGAAGAAAGTGATGACCTGGGTTCAGTCTGGTCTGACAGAAGACGCAGGCTGTTGTAGTACCACAGTCTGGGGACATCTAGATCATCTGCTGGTGCTGTTGATCTCTGGGATTCTTGGACCAGATTGTGCTCCCTCTTATATGGACTCCTCAAGATCCCAATTTTCTTGTACACCGACTTTTTCCAGCGTTGACTTCCTCTTTATTTTATTTTGACCATGAATAAATGGATCTTTTTTGAGTTTAGCAAAAGACTTTATGTGTTTTCTTTTAAATCATTGATTTTACACACAATGTTAAATTAACAAGGGACAACAATCTCATTGAGTTTTAAAAAAACACACCAAAAATACATTACTAATGTTAAGAATGTTCAAGTGGTAAGTCTTGAAAATAAAAAAATATACATAAACAAAAACGGTGCTTTGGGTTAACTTTATCTAAAAACTAAAAAATAATCACTAGAAAAAAAAAAAAATAATAATGGGTTCTTTGTGGTAACTTTACAAACCTAAAAAAAAAAAAAAAAAAATAAGGGAAAAAGTATTATTAGTATGGAAACATTGTTTATAAAAAGCATACTATATCATTCATGAGATCAAAGAGAAAAAGAATTCAGAAATCAGTTTGGGAGAACTCTGATTATGAACAGCAAAACACCTTCGTTCTTTAGAGCATTCGTAAAGAAGAAATAAAATGCGCTGCATTCAACGATCACAGATTTTGCAGCGTGATGAATGTGCTACCTACAATACGAACACTAGTTTTACTAGACCGAGTGCTTCCGTTTAGTTTTTGCTTATGAGCATGCGTCGTTTTTTTGTCCGTAGGACTAGCATACAGACGAGCGGACTTCGGGGTCCGTCGTAGTTACGACGTAAAGATTTGAAGCATGTTTCAAATCTAAAGTACGTCGGATTTGAGGCTAAAAAAGTACGTTGAAAGTCCGAAGAAGCCCACACACGATCGGATTACCAGCCAGCTTTAGTCCGTCAGCGTCCGTTGGACTTTTGTAGACGAAAAGTCCGACCGTGTGTACGCGGCATTAGAGTCTACAAAAGACTTGAGACTGGGGCGGAGGTTCACCTTCCAGCAGGACAACGACCCGAAACATCCAGCCAGAGCTACAATGGAATGGTTTAGTTCAAAGCATATTCATGTGTTAGAATGGCCCAGTCACAGTCCAGACCTAAATCACATTGAGAATCTGTGGCAAGACTTGAAAATTGCTGTTCACAGACGCTCTCCATCCAATCTGACAGAGCTTGAGATATTTTACAAAGAAGAATGGGCAGAAATGTCCTCTCTAGATGTGCAAAGCTGGTAGAGACATCCCCAAAAAGACTTGTAGAGAAAGGGGGTTCTACAAAGTATTGACTCCGGGGGGCGCCATACAAATACCCCCCCCCCCCACACTTTTCACATATTTATTTGTATCATTTATCATTTTCCTTCCACTTCACAATTATGTGACACTTTGTGTTGGTCTATCACATAAAATCCCAATAAAATACATTTACGTGTTTGGTTGTAACAAAATGTGGGAAATGTCAAGGGGTATGAATACTTTTTTAAGGCACTGTATTCTTTCATCCCTTCTCTTCCTCATGTTCCTCTCAGGATGAATTTCCATCGGAGATATGAGGTGCTCAGCATTGTCTCTGATCCGGCTCCTAATACTGATGCAAATATTAGACCCGTCTCCGTGTACAGAGCTCTAAACTCCACCTGCTGGTGTCTCTGTGGTGTGTAAAGTCTCTGCGGGGTGTGTGATGTCTCTTCGGGGTGTGTGATGTCTGTGCGGGGTGTGTGATGTCTGTGCGGGGTGTGTGATGTCTGTGCGGGGTGTGATGTCTGTGCGGGGTGTGTGATGTCTGTGCGGGGTGTGATGTCTGTGCGGGGTGTGATGTCTGTGCGGGGTGTGTGATGTCTCTGCGGGGTGTGATGTCTCTGCGGGGTGTGTGATGTCTCTGCGGAGTGTGATGTCTGTGCGGGGGGTGTGATGTCTCTGCGGGGTGTGTGATGTCTGTGCGGGGTGTGTGATGTCTGTGCGGGGTGTGTGATGTCTGTGCGGGGTGTGTGATGTCTGTGCGGGGTGTGTGATGTCTGTGTGGGGTGTGTGATGTCTGTGTGGGGTGTGATGTCTGTGCGGGGTGTGATGTCTGTGCGGGGTGTGTGATGTCTGTGCGGGGTGTGTGATGTCTGTGCGGGGTGTGTGATGTCTGTGCGGGGTGTGTGATGTCTGTGCGGGGTGTGATGTCTCTGCGGGGTGTGTGATGTCTGTGCGGGGTGTGTGATGTCTGTGCGGGGTGTGTGATGTCTGTGTGGGGTGTGTGATGTCTGTGTGGGGTGTGTGATGTCTGTGCGGGGTGTGTGATGTCTGTGCGGGGTGTGTGATGTCTGTGCGGGGTGTGTGTGGTGTCTCTGCGGGGTGTGTGTGGTGTCTCTGCGGGGTGTGTGGTGTCTCTGCGGGGTGTGTGTGATGTCTCTGCGGGGTGTGATGTCTCTGCGGTGTGTGATGTCTGTGCGGGGTGTGTGATGTCTGTGTGGGGTGTGATGTCTGTGCGGGGTGTGTGATGTCTGTGCGGGGTGTGTGATGTCTGTGCGGGGTGTGTGATGTCTGTGCGGGGTGTGTGATGTCTGTGTGGGGTGTGATGTCTGTGCGGGGTGTGTGATGTCTGTGCAGGGTGTGATGTCTGTGCGGGGTGTGTGATGTCTGTGCGGGGTGTGTGATGTCTGTGCAGGGTGTGTGATGTCTGTGCGGGGTGTGTGATGTCTGTGTGGTGTGTGATGTCTGTGCGGGGTGTGATGTCTGTGCGGGGTGTGTGATGTCTGTGCGGGGTGTGTGATGTCTGTGTGGTGTGTGATGTCTGTGCGGGGTGTGTGATGTCTCTGCGTGGTGTGTGATGTCTCTGCGGGGTGTGTGATGTCTCTGCGGGGTGTGTGATGTCTGTGCGGGGTGTGATGTCTGTGCGGGGTGTGATGTCTGTGCGGGGTGTGATGTCTGTGCGGGGTGTGACGTCTCTGCGGGGTGTGTGATGTCTCTGCGGGGTGTGTGATGTCTGTGCGGGGTGTGATGTCTGTGCGGGGTGTGACGTCTCTGCGGGGTGTGTGATGTCTGTGCGGGGTGTGTGATGTCTGTGCGGGGTGTGTGATGTCTCTGCGGGGTGTGACGTCTCTGCGGGGTGTGTGATGTCTGTGCGGGGTGTGTGATGTCTGTGCGGAGTGTGTGATGTCTGTGCGGGGTGTGACATCTCTGCGGGGTGTGTGATGTCTGTGCGGGGTGTGTGATGTCTGTGCGGGGGGTGTGCGATGTCTCTGCGGGGTGTGTGTGGTGTCTCTGCGGGGTGTGATGTCTGTGCGGGGTGTGTGATGTCTGTGTGGGGTGTGATGTCTGTGCGGGGTGTGTGATGTCTGTGCGGGGTGTGTGTGGTGTCTCTGCGGGGTGTGTGTGGTGTCTCTGCGGGGTGTGTGGTGTCTCTGCGGGGTGTGTGTGATGTCTCTGCGGGGTGTGATGTCTCTGCGGTGTGTGATGTCTGTGCGGGGTGTGTGATGTCTGTGTGGGGTGTGATGTCTGTGCGGGGTGTGTGATGTCTGTGCGGGGTGTGTGATGTCTGTGCGGGGTGTGTGATGTCTGTGCGGGGTGTGTGATGTCTGTGTGGGGTGTGATGTCTGTGCGGGGTGTGTGATGTCTGTGCGGGGTGTGTGATGTCTGTGCGGGGTGTGTGTGGTGTCTCTGCGGGGTGTGTGTGGTGTCTCTGCGGGGTGTGTGTGGTGTCTCTGCGGGGTGTGTGGTGTCTCTGCGGGGTGTGTGATGTCTGTGCGGGGTGTGTGATGTCTGTGCGGGGTGTGAGATGTCTCTGCGGGGTGTGTGATGTCTGTGCGGGGTGTGTGGTGTCTCTGCGGGGTGTGTGTGATGTCACTGCGGGGTGTGTGATGTCTGTGCGGGGTGTGTGATGTCTTTGCGGGGGGTGTGATGTCTCTGCGGGGTGTGATGTCTGTGCGGGGTGTGTGATGTCTCTGCGGGGTGTGTGATGTCTCTGCGGGGTGTGATGTCTGTGCGGGGTGTGTGATGTCTCTGCGGGGTGTGTGATGTCTGTGCGGGGTGTGTGATGTCTCTGCGGGGGGTGTGATGTCTCTGCGGGGTGTGTGTGATGTCTGTGCGGGGTGTGTGATGTCTCTGCGGGGTGTATGTGATGTCTCTGCGGGGTGTGATGTCTCTGCGGAGTGTGTGGTGTCTCTGTGGGGTGTGTGATGTCTGTGCGGGGTGTGATGTCTCTGCGGGGTGTGTGATGTCTCTGCGGGGTGTGTGATGTCTCTGCTGGGTGTGTGATGTCTCTGCGGGGTGTGTGATGTCTCTGCGGGGTGTGATGTGTGTGATGTCTCTGCGGGGTGTGTGATGTCTCTGCGGGGTGTGTGATGTCTCTGCGGGGTGTGTGATGTTTCTGCGGGGTGTGTGATGTCTCTGCGGGGTGTGTGATGTCTCTGCAGGGTGTGATGTCTCTGCGGGGTGTGTGATGTCTCTGCGGGGTGTGTGGTGTCTCTGCGGGGGGTGTGATGTCTGTGCGGGGGGTGTGATGTCTGTGCGGGGTGTGATGTCTGTGCGGGGTGTGATGTCTCTGCAGGGGGTGTGATGTCTCTGCGGGGTGTGATGTCACTGCGGGGTGTGATGTCTCTGCGGGGTGTGATGTCTCTGCGGGGTGTGTGATGTCTCTGCGGGGTGTGATGTCTCTGCGGGGTGTGTGATGTCTGTGCGGGGTGTGATGTCTGTGCGGGGTGTGATGTCTCTGTGGGGTGTGATGTCTCTGTGGGGTGTGTGGTGTCACTGCGGGGTGTGATGTCTCTGCGGGGTGTGTGATGTCTGTGCGGGGTGTGTGATGTCTCTGCGGGGTGTGTGATGTCTGTGCGGGGTGTGATGTCTGTGCGGGGGGTGTGATGTCTGTGCGGGGGGTGTGATGTCTGTGCGGGGTGTGATGTCTGTGCGGGGTGTGATGTCACTGCGGGGTGTGATGTCTGTGCGGGGTGTGATGTCTCTGCAGGGTGTGTGATGTCTCTGCGGGGTGTGATGTCACTGCGGGGTGTGTGATGTCTCTGCGGGGTGTGTGATGTCTGTGCGGGGTGTGATGTCTGTGCGGGGTGTAATGTCTGTGCGGGGTGTGATGTCTCTGCGGGGTGTGATGTCTCTGCGGGGGGTGATGTCTGTGTGGGGTGTGTGATGTCTGTGCGGGGTGTGTGATGTCTCTGCGGGGTGTGATGTCTCTGCGGGGTGTGATGTCTCTGCGGGGCGTGATGTCTCTGTGGGGTGTGATGTCTCTGCGGGGTGTGATGTCTCTGCGGGGTGTGTGATGTTTCTGCGGGGTGTGATGTCTCTGTGGGGTGTGATGTCTCTGCGGGGTGTGATGTCTCTGCGGGGGGTGATGTCTGTGTGGGGTGTGTGATGTCTGTGCGGGGTGTGTGATGTCTCTGCGGGGTGTGTGATGTCTCTGCGGGGTGTGATGTCTCTGCGGGGTGTGATGTCTCTGCGGGGTGTGATGTCTCTGTGGGGTGTGATGTCTCTGCGGGGTGTGATGTCTCTGCGGGGTGTGTGATGTTTCTGCGGGGTGTGATGTCTCTGCGGGGTGTGATGTCTCTGTGGGGTGTGATGTCTCTGCGGGGTGTGATGTCTCTGCGGGGTGTGTGATGTTTCTGCGGGGTGTGATGTCTCTGTGGGGTGTGATGTCTCTGCGGGGTGTGATGTCTGTGCGGGGTGTGTGATGTCTCTGCGGGGTGTGATGTTTCTGCGGGGTGTGTGGTGTCACTGCGGGGTGTGTGATGTTTCTGCGGGGTGTGTGGTGTCTCTGCGGGGTGTGTGATGTCTCTGCGGGGTGTATGATGTCTCTGCGGGGTGTATGATGTCTCTGCGGGGTGTATGATGTCTCTGCGGGGTGTGGTGTCTCTGCGGGGTGTGTGGTGTCTCTGCGGGGTGTGTGATGTCTGTGCGGGGTGTGGTGTCTCTGCGGGGTGTGGTGTCTCTGCGGGGTGTGTGGTGTCTCTGCGGGGTGTGTGATGTCTGTGCGGGGTGTGTAATGTCTCTGCGGGGTGTGATGTCCCTGTGGGGTGTGATGTCTCTGTGGGGTGTGATGTCTCTGCGGGGTGTGATGTCTCTGCGGGGTGTGTGATGTTTCTGCGGGGTGTGATGTCTCTGTGGGGTGTGATGTCTCTGCGGGGTGTGATGTCTCTGCGGGGTGTGTGATGTCTCTGCGGGGTGTGATGTTTCTGCGGGGTGTGTGGTGTCACTGCGGGGTGTGTGATGTTTCTGCGGGGTGTGATGTCTCTGTGGGGTGTGATGTCTCTGCGGGGTGTGATGTCTCTGCGGGGTGTGTGATGTCTCTGTGGGGTGTGATGTCTCTGCGGGGTGTGATGTCTGTGCGGGGTGTGTGATGTCTCTGCGGGGTGTGATGTTTCTGCGGGGTGTGTGGTGTCACTGCGGGGTGTGTGATGTTTCTGCGGGGTGTGTGGTGTCTCTGCGGGGTGTGTGATGTCTCTGCGGGTGTGTGATGTCTCTGCGGGGTGTGTGATGTCTCTGCGGGGTGTATGATGTCTCTGCGGGGTGTATGATGTCTCTGCGGGGTGTATGATGTCTCTGCGGGGTGTGGTGTCTCTGCGGGGTGTGTGGTGTCTCTGCGGGGTGTGATGTCTCTGCGGGGTGTGTGATGTCTGTGCGGGGTGTGGTGTCTCTGCGGGGTGTGGTGTCTCTGCGGGGTGTGTGGTGTCTCTGCGGGGTGTGTGATGTCTGTGCGGGGTGTGTGATGTCTCTGTGGGGTGTGTGATGTCTGTGCGGGGTGTGTGATG
Organism: Lithobates clamitans; assembly: GCA_037952925.1. NCBI lineage: Eukaryota > Metazoa > Chordata > Amphibia > Anura > Ranidae > Lithobates > Lithobates clamitans. The sequence goes on from JBBGZY010003679.1 coordinate 12,717, forward strand.
TCTCTGTGGGGTGTGATGTCTCTGCGGGGTGTGATGTCTCTGCGGGGTGTGTGATGTCTCTGCGGGGTGTGATGTTTCTGCGGGGTGTGTGGTGTCACTGCGGGGTGTGTGATGTTTCTGCGGGGTGTGATGTCTCTGTGGGGTGTGATGTCTCTGCGGAGTGTGATGTCTGTGCGGGGTGTGTGATGTCTCTGCGGGGTGTGATGTTTCTGCGGGGTGTGTGGTGTCACTGCGGGGTGTGTGATGTTTCTGCGGGGTGTGTGGTGTCTCTGCGGGGTGTGTGATGTCTCTGCGGGGTGTGTGATGTCTCTGCGGGGTGTGTGATGTCTCTGCGGGGTGTATGATGTCTCTGCGGGGTGTATGATGTCTCTGCGGGGTGTATGATGTCTCTGCGGGGTGTGGTGTCTCTGCGGGGTGTGTGGTGTCTCTGCGGGGTGTGATGTCTCTGCGGGGTGTGTGATGTCTGTGCGGGGTGTGGTGTCTCTGCGGGGTGTGGTGTCTCTGCGGGGTGTGTGGTGTCTCTGCGGGGTGTGTGATGTCTGTGCGGGGTGTGTGATGTCTCTGTGGGGTGTGTGGTGTCACTGCGGGGTGTGATGTCTCTGTGGGGTGTGTGGTGTCACTGCGGGGTGTGATGTCTCTGCGGGGTGTGTGGTGTCTCTGCGGGGTGTGATGTCTCTGCGGGGTGTGTGGTGTCTCTGCGGGGTGTGTGATGTCTCTGCGGGGTGTGATGTCTCTGCGGGGTGTATGATGTCTCTGCGGGGTGTATGATGTCTCTGCGGGGTGTGTGATGTCTCTGCGGGGTGTGTGGTGTCTCTGCGGGGTGTGGTGTCTCTGCGGGGTGTGATGTCTCTGCGGGGTGTGTGGTGTCTCTGCGGGGGGTGTGTGATGTCTCTGCGGGGTGTGATGTCTCTGCGGGGTGTGTGATGTCACTGTGGGGTGTGTGATGTCACTGCGGGGTGTGTGATGTCTCTGTGGGGTGTGATGTCTGTTTTCTTCCTCCAGCGATGGGGCGATCGGCGGTCAGACTTTCTTCGAAGAAAATCCCAAAGAAAGAACAGAAACCCCCAAGTAACAAATCAGGTAGGTGGGGGAGGGGTGTCACATCAGGTAGGTGGGGGAGGGGTGTCACATCAGGTAGGTGGGGGAGGGGTGTGAACTCAGGAGAGGTGAATGGGGTGTCACATCAGGTAGGTGGGGGAGGGGTGTCACATCAGGTAGGTGGGGGAGGGGTGTGAACTCAGGAGAGGTGAATGGGGTGTCACATCAGGTAGGTGGGGGAGGGGTGTCACATCAGGTAGGTGGGGGAGGGGTGTGAATGGGGTGTCACATCAGGTAGGTGGGGGAGGGGTGTGAACTCAGGAGAGGTGAATGGGGTGTCACATCAGGTAGGTGGGGGAGGGGTGTGAATGGGGTGTCACATCAGGTAGGTGGGGGAGGGGTGTGAATGGGGTGTCACATCAGGTAGGTGGGGGAGGGGTGTGAATGGGGTGTCACATCAGGTAGGTGGGGGAGGGGTGTGAACTCAGGAGAGGTGAATGGGGTGTCTCTTCAGGTAGGTGGGGGAGGGGTGTGAATGGGGTGTCACATCAGGTAGGTGGGGGAGGGGTGTCACATCAGGTAGGTGGGGGAGGGGTGTGAACTCAGAAGAGGTGAATGGGGTGTCACATCAGGTAGGTGGGGGAGGGGTGTCACATCAGGTAGGTGGGGGAGGGGTGTGAATGGGGTGTCACATCAGGTAGGTGGGGGAGGGGTGTGAACTCAGGAGAGGTGAATGGGGTGTCACATCAGGTAGGTGGGGGAGGGGTGTGAATGGGGTGTCACATCAGGTAGGTGGGGGAGGGGTGTGAATGGGGTGTCACATCAGGTAGGTGGGGGAGGGGTGTGAATGGGGTGTCACATCAGGTAGGTGGGGGAGGGGTGTCACATCAGGTAGGTGGGGGAGGGGTGTGAACTCAGAAGAGGTGAAGGGGGTGTCACACTGGGCAGTACTCTTCTCGAGCCCTCTGGGTCCGGATACAAGCAGTGGGCGGGCTCTTGGGAGGAGTTATGCAAATATCACAATGCCTTGATGGGTGGGTGTTCCTGGGCAGACTACATTTGCATAGGTAACACCCACATGTGATGCTGAGCCTCCATGATTGGAAGAACTGAAATCCAATGAATGGAAGGGGGCGGGGCCAGGAAGAGTTAGGCTCGGGAGGAAAGGGCTAGATGATGTTGGATGTTCTCCAGCCAGGAAATGAGACGCGGCTCTATCTGACTTGATTGATGTTTGTTGTCTTGCAGACTCTCCCATCCCTCGGTATCACTCCTTCACCCTCCTCTCCTGGTATGACAGCCATAAGAGGGACCTCCCCTGGAGGAGACTGGTGGGTACTGCTGGAGATCTCCCCCCCCCCCCCCCAATATACAGTCATCCCATTTATAGTGTATGTAGATGTGTGACCCAGATTTAATTTGGGATTCCAAACTCTTCCATTAATATCTCCAATTATGTGATTACAGGCCAGCGAGGAGAGCGATCCGGATCGCCGAGCGTATTCAGGTGCGACTTTTGGCGACATTTGTGTAAATCTTTTCTTCTCTCTTTTCATGTGACAACACTGAAGAAATGACACTTGTCTACAATGTAAAGTAGTGAGTGTACAGCTTGTATAACAGTGTAAATTTGCTGTCCCCTCAAAATAACTCAACACACAGCCATTAATGTCTAAACCGCTGGCAACAAAAGTCAGTACACCCCTAAGTGAAAATCTCCAAATTGGGCCCAATTAGCCATTTTCCCTCCCCCGGTGTCATGTGACTCGTTAGTGTTACAAGGTCTCAGGTGTGAATGGGGAGCAGGTGTGTTAAATTTGGTGTTTGGTGTATATAATGTTCATACACAGTGGTGGCCGTCCAATAGGGGCACACATGTGCCGCCCCCCCAATCTATGTGCCCGCCTCCTAATCTACATGCGGGGCATCGGATACAAAGGGGGCTGAATACAAATGCCCCTCCCCCCCCCACACTTTTCACATATTTATTTGTATCATTTATCATTTTCCTTCCACTTCACAATTATGTGACACTTTGTGTTGGTCTATCACATAAAATCCCAATAAAATACATTTTATGTTTCTGGTTGTAACAAAATGTGGGAAATTTCAAGGGGTATGAATACTTTTTCCATACACTGTGTCATCTATCTGTGCCTCCTCCCATTCAGTCATCTCTATTTTATATATATATAATATCACCGTCCTCGGGTGTCACATGGAGCTGGTATAACGATTGTATCAGATCTGGGAGATTTGTTGGGGGACATACACGCCCCGACATGTCATATAAATATTAGGATGTGTTCCCCTTTAAGCTGTACGGTGAAGTTGGGCGGAGTCTTGTCTCATTGTGGCGATTGGCTGTTTTTGTCTCCTCCCCCTCGCAGTGTGGGTGTCGGAGGTGATGCTGCAGCAGACTCAGGTGTCCACCGTTATCGACTATTACAACAATTGGATGAAGGTGAGCTGGTTGGCGGGGGGGAGGGGAGGGTCATTGTTATTGATCTTCCTTCTAATGGAACATCAGATTTAATCTTCTGTACTTCTGGATTCTTTGCCCCGAACAGATTGGGGATGGATTTACTAACACTGGAGAGTTCAGAATCCGGTGCAGCCAATCAGCTTCCAGCTTGAACTTCTTCAGTGAAGCTCTGCTCATTCTACCTGGAGGCTGGTTAGAGGTGAGCCGGATTCTGTACTCTCCAGTTTTAGTAAATCATCCTGTTTGTACCTCCCCCCCCCCCCTCCTCTCTATAATGATCTCATGTCTTCTTCTGTTATTTTTATCCCCCCAGACATGGCGGACCGTACAGGACCTGGCCGGGGCCTCTCTGGAGGTGACTCCATTCCTCTGTTTCCTCCAAATCTCCTCTGCTGACAATTGTTCTGTACATGAGCTAGAAATCATGTCCCCATTTTGGGAAGTCAGTGTTGGGGACACGATGCTAAGGAAGTGTCAGTATGTGGGGGGAGGAGCGTTCCAAGGGGGTTCTTGTGGTGCACCCAATATTTGAGGACAGAGATGGTGGGAACAGAAGACTATGACCCATTGTAAACACAGGGAGTGTAGGAGGTGTAGGGGAGTGTGGGAGGTGTAGGAGAGTGTCGGAGGTGTAGGAGAGTGTCGGAGGTGTAGGGGAGTGTTGGAGGTGTAGGAGAGTGTCGGAGGTGTAGGGGAGTGTTGGAGGTGTAGGGGAGTGTCGGAGGTGTAGGGGAGTGTCGGAGGTGTAGGGGAGTGTCGGAGGTGTAGGGGAGTGTCGGAGGTGTAGGGGAGTGTAGGAGGTGTAGGGGAGTGTTGGAGGTGTAGGGGAGTGTTGGAGGTGTAGGGGAGTGTCGGAGGTGTAGGGGAGTGTAGGAGGTGTAGGGGAGTGTCGGAGGTGTAGGGGAGTGTCGGAGGTGTAGGGGAGTGTCGGAGGTGTAGGGGAGTGTAGGAGGTGTAGGGGAGTGTTGGAGGTGTAGGGGAGTGTAGGAGGTGTAGGGGAGTGTAGGAGGTGTAGGGGAGTGTCGGAGGTGTAGGGGAGTGTCGGAGGTGTAGGGGAGTGTCGGAGGTGTAGGGGAGTGTCGGAGGTGTAGGGGAGTGTCGGAGGTGTAGGGGAGTGTAGGAGGTGTAGGAGAGTGTAAGAGAGTGTTGGAGGTGTAGGGGAGTGTTGGAGGTGTAGGGGTGTGTTGGAGGTGTAGGGGAGTGTTGGAGGTGTAGGGGAGTGTTGGAGGTGTAGGGGTGTGTTGGAGGTGTAGGGGAGTGTTGGAGGTGTAGGGGAGTGTTGGAGGTGTAGGAGAGTGTTGGAGGTGTAGGGGAGTGTTGGAGGTGTAGGGAGTGTAGGAGGTGTAGGAGAGTGTAGGAGAGTGTTGGAGGTGTAGGGGAGTGTTGGAGGTGTAGGGGAGTGTTGGAGGTGTAGGGGAGTGTAGGAGGTGTAGGGGAGTGTTGGAGGTGTAGGAGAGTGTCGGAGGTGTAGGGGAGTGTCGGAGGTGTAGGGGAGTGTTGGAGGTGTAGGGGAGTGTAGGAGGTGTAGGGGAGTGTAGGAGGTGTAGGAGAGTGTAGGAGAGTGTAGGAGGTGTAGGGGAGTGTAGGAGGTGTAGGGGAGTGTAGGAGGTGTAGGGGAGTGTTGGAGGTGTAGGGGAGTGTTGGAGGTGTAGGGGAGTGTTGGAGGTGTAGGGGAGTGAGGGAGGTGTAGGGGAGTGCAGGAGAGTGTTGGAGGTGTAGGAGAGTGTTGGAGGTGTAGGAGAGTGTTGGAGGTGTAGCGGAGTGTTGGAGGTGTTGGAGGTGTAGGAAGGTGTAGGGAGGTGTAGGGGAGTGTTGGAGGTGTAGGAGAGTGTTGGAGGTGTAGGGGAGTGTTGGAGGTGTAGGGGAGTGTTGGAGGTGTAGGGGAGTGTTGGAGGTGTAGGGGAGTGTAGGAGGTGTAGGGGAGTGTTGGAGGTGTAGAGGGAGGTGTAGGGGGGTGTAGGGGAGTGTAGGAGGTGTAGGAGGTGTAGTGGAGTGTTGGGAGTGTAGTCGAGTGTTGGAGGTGTAGGGGAGTGTTGGAGGTGTAGGGGAGTGTTGGAGGTGTAGGGGAGTGTAGGAGGTGTAGGGGAGTGTAGAGGTGTAGGGGAGTGTTGGAGGTGTAGGGGAGTGTTGGAGGTGTAGGGGAGTGTAGGAGGTGTAGGGGAGTGTAGGAGGTGTAGGAGAGTGTAGGAGAGTGTAGGAGGTGTAGGAGGTGTAGGGGAGTGTTGGAGGTGTAGGGGAGTGTTGGAGGTGTAGGGGAGTGTAGGAGGTGTAGGGGAGTGTAGGAGGTGTAGGAGAGTGTAGGAGAGTGTAGGAGGTGTAGGAGGTGTAGGGGAGTGTTGGAGGTGTAGGGGAGTGTAGGAGGTGTAGGGGAGTGTAGGGGAGTGTAGGAGGTGTAGGAGAGTGTAGGGGAGTGTAAGAGGTGTAGGGGAGTGTTGGAGGTGTAGGAGGTGTAGGAGAGTGTTGGAGGTGTAGGGGAGTGTAGGAGGTGTAGGGGAGTGTAGGAGGTGTAGGGGAGTGTAGGAGGTGTAGGGGAGTGTTGGAGGTGTAGGGGAGTGTTGGAGGTGTAGGGGAGTGTTGGAGGTGTAGGGGAGTGTCGGAGGTGTAGGGGAGTGTCGGAGGTGTGGGGGAGTGTCGGAGGTGTAGGGGAGTGTAGGAGGTGTAGGGGGGTGTAGGGGAGTGTTGGGGGTGTAGGGGAGTGTTGGAGGTGTAGGGGAGTGAGGGAGGTGTAGGGGAGTGCAGGAGAGTGTTGGAGGTGTAGGAGGTGTAGGAGAGTGTTGGAGGTGTAGGAGAGTGTTGGAGGTGTAGGGGAGTGTTGGAGGTGTAGGGGAGTGTTGGAGGTGTAGGGGAGTGTTGGAGGTGTAGGAAGGTGTAGGGAGGTGTAGGGGAGTGTTGGAGGTGTTGGAGGTGTAGGGGAGTGTAGGAGGTGTAGGGGAGTGTTGGAGGTGTAGGAGAGTGTAGGAGGTGTAGGGGAGTGTAGGAGGTGTAGGGGAGTGTTGGAGAGTGTAGGAGGTGTAGGGGAGTGTTGGAGGTGTAGGAGAGTGTAGGAGGTGTAGGGGAGTGTTGGAGGTGTAGGAGAGTGTTGGAGAGTGTAGGAGGTGTAGGAGAGTGTTGGAGGTGTAGGAGAGTGGGGGTGGGATATACAGAATAGACCAATGTGTGTGCTGGGTGTGGGATATACAGAATAGACCAATGTGTGTGCTGGGGGTGGGATAGACCAATGTGTGTGCTGGGGGTGGGATAGACCAATGTGTGTGCTGGGGGTGGGATAGACAGAATAGACCAATGTGTGTGCTGAGGGTGGAATTTCAGCGCACTGGAGGCAGAATCGGGTCAAAGTGACCCTTAGGATAGGCTGGCGGGATATTTTGGGTGTGGCTTAGCAAACCAATTAATTTGCATAATGGAAAGAAAGGTTTTTCTCATTATTCTTCTGTTTCTTCCCCCAGGAGGTGAATGAGAAGTGGTCCGGTCTGGGTTATTATTCACGCGGTAGGCGGCTGCAGGAAGGAGCGCGGAAGGTGTTTGTCGTAGATATCATCTCATTTACCGTTTATTACAAATATTCCCGGGGAAGTTTATCCAGTTTTCTGTCCCCATATCACAGATGTATAAAAATCAGGACACCCCCATTCATAGTGAACTCTGTGACATGTATATCAGCTATATACCTCAGCCTGGTAATGGGCCTCAGATGCATCACGGGAAATTGGACCACTTATATACACACACTGAGAAATTTGTTTCCTTGCCATATAAACAGGTTTGAGATCTTCTTCAGATACAGACGACTTAAAGTGGCAGTGACTTTGAAGTAGTTCATGCTCTACATTGGTCCGACTTTCATGCAATTTGCGGGCCATAGACTTTAATGTTAACCCTCAAAAGTTGCATGAAAGTCGTTCCTGTATGTTATACAGTGCAACAGTTGTCCATTATCATGGGTCAAAACCAAAGTCATGCCCAAGTCACACCCATCCAAAGTTGTGCCACTTTGGGATCTTACAAATGTCAATGGAGCCTTAGTGTATATTTATGGGGTCACCAAAAAATAACATCATAAAAGTCAATGAGGAACAGCCTAATATTTTCTAGGGGGGGGCGCTGACTTGTCATACTATCCCATATATTTTATATTAATATTATAGAGATGAGTGACAACCAGGGATTTCCGCTCACTTCCTGTTTGGACTATGGGACAGGAAGTGAAGGAAAATCTCCCCGATGGGACACCTGACTTGGGTTATAACCCTCCTTTACTGCATTCAGAATGGGAAAAACGTTTTTTGTCTTTTTTTTTTTTTCTTTGAATACATCAGAACATGTAATATTTGCGATTATTCTGTGGCATTAATGTACACCCCTCGGTCACATTTGTGTAAATCTTTTCTTCTCTCTTTTTATGTGACAACACTGAAGAAATGACACTTGTCTACAATGTAAAGTAGTGAGTGTACAGCTTGTATAACAGTGTAAATTTGCTCTGGATATGACGCTGATCACGTGACCTCATCTTCTTTGGTGGACCATGGTGAGGCCTGTTCTGAGTGGAACCTGTCCTGTTATACCGCTGTATGGTCTTGGCCACCGTGCTGCAGATCAGTTTCAGGGTCTTGGCAATCTTCTTATAGCCTAGGCCATCTTTATGTAGAGACTCTTTTTCAGATCCTCAGAGAGTTCTTTGCCATGAGGTGCCATGTTGTACTTCCAGTGACCAGTATGAGAGAGTGAGAGCGATAACACCAAATTTAACACACCTGCTCCCCATTCACACCTGAGACCTTGTAACACTAACGAGTCACATGACACCGGGGGAGGGAAAATGGCTAATTGGGTCCAATTTGGAGATTTTCACTTAGGGGTGTACTGACTTTTGTTGCCAGCGGTTTAGACATTAATGGCTGTGTGTTGAGTTATTTTGAGGGGACAGCAAATTTACACTGTTATACAAGCTGTACACTCACTACTTTACATTGTAGACAAGTGTCATTTCTTCAGTGTTGTCACATGAAAAGATAGAAGAAAAGATTTACACAAATGTCACTGAGGGGTGTACTTACTTTTGTCAGATACTGTATGTCTCTCAGCCCTCTCACTGTATTAATGTGTAATTTGCTGTCTGGCCACTAGGTGGTTCTGGAGTTGGGAGGGAAGATTCCTCGCACTGCGGAAGATTTGCAGCATCTCCTGCCGGGTGTGGGCAGATACACTGCTGGAGCCATAGCGTCTATCTCTTATGGACAGGTAAAAAAAAACGAAGGCCGTTTCAGCCCTTCCCATTACTAAAATTGGGGACACCGCAGTTCTTTGGACAAGACAGATTGGTTAAACGTCACCTGAAGTCGCCCCCAAAATACTACAGGAACCTTTTTCTAAGTCGGAGCTCCTATTAGAACGGTTCCGTAGTACAGAACGGGAGGCGACTTGTCAGGCGGCTAGGTCACCTCTGTGAGAACCGGCACTAAATAATGGATGACGTGGCCCTTTGATTTGCAGCCTGGTGTTATGGAAATGATTAAGAGCTCCAATCGAGCTCAAGGTTATCTGCTGCTGTCTCTAATTTGAAAAGTGTGGATATGCATGCATATAAAAGTAAACACTCTGAGACACGCTCAGAATTGCTAACTCATTACACTTGTGTTTTATTCAAGGCGGTGTTAATGTTTTATACACATAAATACGTCATTGCTATGTTAGTCTAATAGGTACATCTCATTGGTTAAGATAGAAAAAGAAGATGGAGAATTTTCATAACGAGGTTTGGCTGTCTTTGTTCTTATCTCCAGTTCCGCGTTCTTTTGATGTGTGGGAGGTAGGGGGTACCCGCCATCTTGAGAAAATATAGGAACAGAGCAAATCTGTATACTTATATAATGAGTAAGGAGAAAAGTATGTATGCACATAAGAAAATAGACATTTTCAGATTACTATTATTATCTACATCACATTCCTTCACAATCCCCCCTAAAATGACTATTTTCTCTTTTCTGTCCCTAATACTAAAGGTCCTACTTTGGCCTGGCCCTTCTCCTCAGCAACTCTTTTAGGCTGTATATAGAATTGGGCAGTAACTGTTCACTTCCCTCCTCGATACAGCTGGAGAGGTGCAGTCAGGCGCTATCTATCCCTAAAAACCCTATAGGATTATGAGGTTATGGACAGGGAGTGACTGTAGAGGAGTGAAGGGTTTGTCATCTTCCATCATAAGGAGGTCCTCTTCTTCTTGGTGGAGAAATGTAGGTGTGCTATTGTCTACAGCCTTGCTCATTAACTTTTTTACAAAAGGTAAAATACAGCATACAATCAGGGCTAAAAGAACCAGGATTATTAATACCATTACCTGTATCTGGGCGAGCACCTTCTGCCACTTACTCATCCAGCTAAAGTATTGGTCCCATGGGTCTGTGATACCTGAGTTCTTCTTCAACTCTAGTGACAGATCTTCTAATTTCTTTATAGCTAGAGTAACCTTACCATTTGGGCCAGTATTATCAGGAATGTATGTACAACAGGTTCCCGTTTTTTCCTATGATTTTACAAAACACCTCCTTTCCCAGCTAGCACCATGTCTAAGGCCATCAGGTCCTGGAATGTCATGTAGGAAGTGGGGGATAATTGGTCAGCAATTCCCTGGAGGGCATTTTTTAGTGTAATTTACAAATCTCTGTTGGTTATAATATGTGTAGTGTCAGGTCACCTAGAGGCTGGGTGACAGATGCACACCGTTGGGATCAGGAGTGCACCGCAAGGTAGTGGACCCTAGCACTGACTGCTGCGGATTGTACCTTAGGAGGTTCAGGAAGCAGGTCTACTGGATCACTGACACAGATCCCACTGGGAGCTAGAGCAGATTCCCCAGGGCGCGGAGTCTAAGAGCCAGCAGGTGTTCACCAGAGCCTCTAGTGGTGAGGATGGACTGCGCTGCAGTCTGGCTCCAGGTCGCGGTCCCCAGGGTCTCACAGCTCACGCTCACGGTAGACTACAGGAGATGAGGAAGGAGGGAGCTGGCTGGAACATCAGGGTCACAGGCAAACAGGGATGGTCGGGAACAGGCCAAAGTCGGTAACAGGAATCAGATGTAGGAAACACAGCAAGTACACACAGAGGCTGACACACAATGGTTGATCAGCACTGCTGGCTTGCAGTGCACAGGTTAATATAGGGTTCCCTGATAGGGCCTGGGGTGGGGCCATGCTTAGAGGAGAGGTTACAAAAGCAGTCAGGTGAGGGTCAGCTGGTCTCTAGAGATGAACACATGGAGACAGGTATGCTGATCGACAAACTCTATTGCATAACCATGACATGTAGTTAATCCAATCTACATTCTTACTGACAGTTGTTATGGGGATCAAAGACTCAAAACCAGCTTTTACCTGATCCCTGCCTTTAAACTCATCAGGGACCCCCCTTGTAACCCCTATGACATGTATGTACACATGAGGATCAAAGCTTCCGGAGAGAGCTGCTCGCTTCCTCCTCTGACTGTGTGCTGGGTCAGTGTATGTATCAGGGGTATCTTTGGTTAGGATATGGGGCTTTCTATTTTCATCTTTTTTTTTGTCTAATACACTCTGTGGTCGCCCAGTCTGGCCCTGTGTTCCAACCCACTGGCCCCCACAGAAGCCACAACTCTGTCCCCAGTAACTGTCTGTGTGGCATACATATATGTCCTTACCGTCAGGGATATCACTGTATCAATGGCATCACCATGAAGGGTCAAACGGACAAGGTACTATGTCACAGTAATCTAAGGTAAAGGTGGTCACATGTGTACCTGAAGAGTTACACCAAAACATAATTATGTTATCATTTTTGTGATGGCCACCTCCTGGGCCCCTCCCCCCTAGATCAAACAGAAAAAGGATATGCAGCACCCGAAAACACGCTCTCCTGCAGTGATAAGCGTGCATTCAGGTGTTCTTCCTGGCCAACTTGACTGAGGTGGCTGTGGTCAGCAAAACTTGGAATGGACCATCATAACTTGGCTCAAGGATCTCCAGACAGTAGTTGGTGTGTTCCTGTATCTAATTCAGGATCTGGAATGGAAGAAAACACCTGGACATGCATTCAGGTTAATTCTCGTGATAATGTGGTTACATAATTAGTCAACACATCAGACTGTAACTGTAACTGTTGTGGAAAGTAACAACCAAGTCTGGGAGCTGAACCAAACAAAATTTCATAAGGGGATAGGTCATGTTTCCCCTGGGGGTGTGTCTGACACTGAACAGGGCAATGGGCCAACTCATGTTAGTCTCTTGGGCCATCTTTAACATCCTGTTTTTTAGTGTCCCATTCATCCTTTCTACCTTCCCGCTACTTTGAGGGTGGTATGGGATGTGTAGTGCCAACTGAACCCCCAGTGCTGCCCAAATCTCTTTAGTAAGGGTGGTTGTTAAGGCTGGTCCCTGATCTCTCAATATCACCTCTGGGACCCCAAATCTACATACTATCTCACTCAGTAGTTTCTTAGCTGTGGTCCTGGCAGTCATGACCACTTCCACTAGGGCGTATTCGAATCTGCCACTTCTTGGCACTTGAGAATGATCAATTTGCATCCTCTGGAATGGGGTATAGGGCTTTTGCCAGGTGCTTCTTCTGTGCATCCTGGGTTACATTTGGGGCAGATAATGCATGATCTGCAGAAGCTGTCGGTCAGTGGAGTAACTCTTAGTGCAACACTTGTTGATAAGAGAGTTCATAAAGTCCATGTGCCCATTGCACCACGGCTGGGTACATACTCCTGAGTAGACAAGGCTTCTTGTTGCACTCGAATAGTCCATTTCTGAGAGTTGCTCCTTTTCTCCATTTCCAGCTTTCCTTCTTATCCGGACTTGTTGTTTCCTGTAGTTCTTTTAGATAAACTCTGTCCACTGGGAAAGTCTGTAAGGTAAGCACGGGGTGGTCTTCTTCTACCACCCTGCTGTCCACTTCCCGTGGACCACCAGCTGTCTGTTTGGCAGCTGTATTGGCTCGATGATTGCCTTAAGCTTCCTTTGAGTTCAGTTTGTAGTGTGCTTTTACTCAGAATAGTCACTTGGGTTGTGAGAAGCAAGGCATCAATCAAGTTTTCACAGGTGTTCCTGCAGCCATCAGGAATCCTCTGTTCTAGATAACACCATAATCATGGGCAATGTTGAAAGCATATCTTGAGTCCATATGAATGTTGGCTCTTTTTCCCTCTGCCCATTTACGTGCTGTAGTAAGTGCTTACAGCTCTGCCTCCTGTGCAGACATCACCGGTGGTAAGGCTTCAGCTTGTAGTACAGTATTTTCAGTGGTGACCGCGTGTCCTGTGCGGTCACGGGGGTGACAAGTCAAGACTCTACTCCTCCTCCTCCTTTCCCCCCTCGAGAAGTGGAAGAAGGGTGGTAGGGTTCAGTGTTTGACAACTTAATAGAGTAATGCTGTCTAGTAGGAGGGAACACAGGAGTCTCAAGTGTCTGGTAGTGGACAAGTGTTTCGGCTGGATCTTGGTTGAATATGGCAACAACGTCATGGGGAACAAGCAGAACGAGGCAGTGTCCGAGGACCAAGTTCAAAGTTTTGTCAAGCAAGGCTTGTGTAGCAAATCCAGCTCGCAGACACAATAGGCCTCCTCTTGCTACCGCATCCAGCCGACAGGAATAATATCCTATGGGGCGTAGGCTGATGTCGTGTGATTGGGTGAGTACACCTGCAGCATGTCCCAGACGTTCGGATACAAAGAGCTTGAGCGTTTTGTCGTAGGCTGGGAGCCCTAGCGCCGGGGGTGGCGCACTCAAGGGTTTCAAACTTTAGATATTTCTTCAGGAGACATCTGGAAGGGTCTGATTGCAGAGCATCAGTAGGAAGGCTTCTGGAATCCATGCTCTGCACTAGGAAATTAGTCCAAGGAAGGCATGAAGGAATTTCTGACCTTGTGGCAGTGGGGTGTCAGAGATTACTTGCACCCTGTCTTCAGTGGGGTGTCGTGTCCCATGGGACAAACAGTGTCCAAGGAAAATGACAGGTGTTGAGCACCACTGCAATTTGGGCTTTGAGACTTTGCAGCCCTGGTTGGCAAGATAGCACAACAGGCTTTCTGAGGTGACTTCAACAGGGGGTAAGTCAGCTGCACAAAGGAGAAGGTCATCAACATGTTGGAAGAGAATCACTTCCGGGTGTTCCTCTTGTCATGTGTTAAGGATGATAGCCATAGCTTTTGCAAACTGGCTTGGAAAGTTCTGTGCCCCTTGTGGCACAACTGTTTAGGTATGTTGCCGTTTCTTTCCGTGGATGAATGCGAAAAGGTACCAGCAGGAGGGGTGAGGGTGGACACTGAAGAAAACGTTTGTAAGGTCCACCTCTGTGAGGTACTTTGCAGTCAAAGGCATCCACAGTAGGTACCTGGTTCTCTTTTTAGGATTCTCTTCTTGGGGTTATTGTGGTTTCCGGGGCAATGAAGCGCCCTCTTTTAGCTTGACTGAAACTGGTGGCACCTTTAAGTGACCGTTGTCTTCCGGTCCTGTGGACCATAGGCACGCAGGGATTCTGTCAAGTACTTCCTGCAGTATTGAACTTGAAGTTTTTGCTTCATTAAGTGTCATCAGGAGAGACAGAGAACACAAAGCAGATGAGTCTTCTAAAGATAGGGGAGTATGTAACTTCACCCCCCCTTCAGGCGTGTCCTGATTGAGGCCTGTAGTCTGGACAACACATCAGCTCCTAGTAGATTCAAGGGACATGTAGAGGACACCACAAATTTGGCAAGCAAATCAGGAAGTGGACTGGAGCGGGGCACCCCATCCATTCCTACGCAGGAAACATCAATAGTGGAAAGGAAAGAATTATCAGGCAGGTCCACAGCCCTCAACACGCTTCTGGCTGTACCCGTAGAAAGGTGGTAGGTTTTCCTTGTATGGGTAACGTGACTTTTGCTAAGGGTCCCCCAGTTCCACTTGAGGACACTGCCATAAGGGGTGACACGGGTTTGCCCATTTCCTAGTGAGAGTTGGGGCGTGGTGGTGGTGGTTCATGTCCCCGTTGCCCTGCATAGGGTTCCCTGCCTCGTCTGGGACATCTTGGGGCTCTGCATTCTTTCTTTATGTGGCCCCGTTTCCCACAGTTGTAACAGGTGGTCCTTTCCCTGGTATTGGGCAGTGGTGGTGGACGAGTGTAGGTGGGATCTTCGTCATGGGTTACCATGAGGGGCGTTGGTTTTTTACCTTTTTGATTTTCTATACCTCTGGCCACCAACAATAAATCAGACATTTTCATTGAATGGTATTCAGGGCGGGCCACCATCAGGCCTTTTCTGATATCCTCTCTGAGCCCTGAAACAAAAGCAGTTGATAACATGTGTGTGTGTGTGTGCCTTTATGAGTCTAGCATGATACTTCTTCACACACTACCCTTTATCTTGGGTAATATCTTGGATTATGGTCTTCTGATCCGTCAACTTCTCCTTTGCCCAGTCGTGGAGTTGTGCACAGAACTCCACGCCTGAGGTGTAGGAAGTGGCACTTGTCAGGCAGGCATCATTGAAGGCCATCTGCATGACTGGCCAAAAGACATATCCTGCTTTGATTTGGCATAGGCTGATCAAGTCTCTCCAGGCAGCTGAGTAAGTTTCTTGTATCTGCACTATCCTGTGGTAGAAGGGAATTGGCTGCTTCTCTGGGTCAGGCAGACTTGTCACTAAAGCCGCTGCTTGTGATAGAGTAAAAGCGACACACATCACTGGTGCCCCTTCTGGTAACGGAGACTGTTGTTGGGGCAGGGGCTGGCAAGAGGCACTGTTCCTTACGGTTGCCAGCATGTGTTTGAGATCCTCTCGGAACTGAGAGTCTGGAGCTGGATTGGGGGTTAAATCAGTGGGTGGCCTTGCTGCCTGCTGTCGGGCTTCCCACTCAGATGCTTCTTCATCATTAACATATCCAGCCTGGGAATGTGATGCTCCCGTATTGGGGAAGACAGGTGTGTGGTATGAACCATCTTGGTTTAAAACAGGGAGGGCTGGGTACAGGCTGTTTAAGCTTACTGGGTGTACCAAGATGGCCGCCAGCAGGAAGTGCACTGGACTGGGTAGAAAGTGAAGGCATGGGTGCACTAAGATGGCCGCCGGGCTGAGTTGTCACAGTGGGTTGTACTTGGGTGGTGAGAAAGGAGTGGTTGTTAGACAGAGGGCAGTGCTGTCCCTCCCCTCCTTTGTTTCAAGTTCCAACATATCATCAGCTCTGTGATACAAATACATAATACAATCGCCATCTTTCTTAACTTCCTTTATCCAATTTTCTTTATCACACAGGATTTTTCTCCCTGTCTCTTCAGCAACATAACTTTCGCCATTTCTTTCAACTTTGTTAACTATTTCAACATCTGCTTCTCTCCTTCTTTGAAAAATCACTTTCTTTTCTTTGGTACAACCAAGGGGTTAATATTTTTCTCAGCGTTCTTATCAGCAAATTCTTTCGGTGGGGGCTCATACTGCGCTCCAAGTTGCTACTGTTTGCTATAACCCTGTAATGTACGGTTAATCTCAGAACAAGAACAAACACGTCAGGGGTAGTGAGGAGCAACGGCCCGCGACCCAACAGATCTTTCGGGTAGCCTCCTACTCTGACTTTCACCAGTCCCCACCCCCTCTCATGTATAGCAAACAATAAACCACAAATACAATCACGACAGGACATTACACCTGCCACTCTTCGAACTGCAAAATTTCAGCAGGCTAAAATAACCGCAAAGGCATACCACCCTGCAAAATAAACCCGTTTATAGACGTTTTTCTACAGCTCTACACCAAGAGGCCGACAACTCTTCTTGGGGTGAGTCCTCTGTAACGCTTTCAGACTGCAAAGCCCGCAGCTGAGATAACCCTCAAAGGTTCATTGAACCTAGAGTACACCCGTCTATAAACGACTGCCACAAGGGAAACTATCTCACTCCAGAGGCCGACAGCTCATCTGGAGATGAGAACATACATTCACACATGTAGCACCCTTAGACTGCTGAGTTTCGTAGCCCAAAGAATGGCAGACAGTGAACAAAGAATACAGTCAGCAGAAACCCATTGACAGGTTCGTTAAACAACCTCAGGCGAGGAAATACCTGCCTCTAAGACAGTCTCAGCATACCGACAGAATCCAGCCGTCAACCGAAAGATAAGAGAGTCGTACAGTGGTAAGAATATCAATCAACTCACCGGTACTGTTAGGGCTGCGCAAGACCCCCTCTGTTATCTTTCAATTAACGCCCGAATGCTTGTCGCGGTATAACTTCGACTGTAGCCTGAGGTCCCGGGTTTCGGCACCATCTGTTATGGAAATGATTAAGAGCTCCAATCGAGCTCAAGGTTATCTGCTGCTGTCTCTAATTTGAAAAGTGTGGATATGCATGCATATAAAAGTAAACACTCTGAGACACGCTCAGAATTGCTAACTCATTACACTTGTGTTTTATTCAAGGCGGTGTTAATGTTTTATACACACAAATACGTCATTGCTATGTTAGTCTAATAGGTACATCTCATTGGTTAAGATAGAAAAAGAAGATGGAGAATTTTCATAACGAGGTTTGGCTGTCTTTGGTCTTATCTCCAGTTCCGCGTTCTTTTGATGTGTGGAAGGTAGGGGGTACACGCCATCTTGAGAAAATATAGGAACAGAGCAAATCTGTATACTTATATAATGAGTAAGGAGAAAAATATGTATGCACATAAGAAAATAGACATTTTCAGATTACTATTATTATCTACATCACATTCCTTCACACTGGCTTTTCTAATGCTTCCAGCTGCTGCAGATTGGCAGTTGATGATGGGGGGGGGGGGGGTCACTCACACTGCAGATTGGTAGCAGAGATATCTATGATGATAGACTATTGACTGACGATTATCATTGTAAGCCTGTCTGTATCTCCCTCTCCGCAGGTGACGGGTGTTGTAGACGGAAATGTCACCCGCGTCTTGTGCCGGCTGCGCTGCGTTGGAGCGGATTTCACCACGCCGGCCGTCTCTGACGCTCTTTGGTGGGTTTGGGGGTTCCTGACTTCCCTCAGTTCCGCAATCTGATGCGTCTTTCCAGCTGCTCTGCGATTTTCCTCCCATATAATCCTCAGTTCTCAGTTCTCACCAATTTTATTCTCGCACTCAGGAGTTTGGCGAACGGTCTGGTTGACCCGATACGACCCGGAGACTTCAACCAGGCCATGATGGAGCTGGGGGCCACCGTCTGCACCCCCAAGAAACCGGTGTGCTCAGAGTGTCCACTGCAGAGCCAATGCAGAGCCTATAGAAAGGTAAGGGGGGGTACCGGGGGACCTCATCTCCTCTCTGATTGGCTGCTGGAAACACTTTATTGTCTGAAGACCTCTATAGAAGTCAATAGATCTCCTACAATAAAAGCAGAACTAAAGAAAGAAACTGTTTCATTTTGTGTAGAGTACGGGAGGGTTAGAACCCCTGTCAGGTGTCCCATTGGGGGAAATTTCCCCTCCGGCGGGGTTGTAAAGTCTCATGATTTGCATTCTGTGCATTAAGGTGAAAAGTCTTCTGTGCTGCGGCTGCCCCCCCCCCCAACCCCCCTTTTTCTTACCTGAACCCGATCGTTGCAGCGCCGAGCACCAGCCCAGAAGCTCCAGCCGCTGTCTCGGGTCCTCATTGGATAGATTGATAGCAGCGCAGCCATTGGCTCTCACTGCTGTCAATCTTATCCAGTGACACGGCAGAGGGGGGGCGGGGCCGAGTTCTGCTGTCTGTGTCAATGGAAGCAGCAGCGGAACTCGTGAGCGCGTTCGCACGAGTGCCCCCCCCCATGGAAAAGCGGGTCTCCATTGGGGCACCCGATGAAGGGGAGGAGCCAGGAGCGCCGACAGGGCACCTCAGAAGAGGAGGATCGGGGCCGCTCTGTGCAAAACCATTACACAGAACAATTAAGTATAACATGTTTGTTATTTAAAAAAAAGAAACTTTACAAACTTTCACTTCCTGTCTCATAGCCAAAACAGGAAGTGAGAGGAAATCCCATCCAAAGTGAGGGAATTCTGGGTCGTCACTAGAACTAGTGTCCACATTAGAAGATTTCCCCTCTATTTCTGTTCTGGTGACAACCCAAAATGAGGGATTTTCTTTTACTCTCAGGGCTGGTTCACACCACAAACAAGTCACTGCAGATCCGTTCCGGATGTGTTTCTGCATGCGTGTTTGTAACGCGTTCTGGTGCATGCGTGTTTGTAATGCGTTCTGGTGCATGCGTGTTTGTAATGCGCTCTGGTGCATGCGTGTTTGTAATGCGCTCTGGTGCATGCGTGTTTGTAATGCGCTCTGGTGCATGCGTGTTTGTAACGCGTTCTGGTGCATGCGTGTTTGTAACGCGTTCTGGTGCATGCGTGTTTGTAATGCGCTCTGGTGCATGCGTGTTTGTAATGCGTTCTGGTGCATGCGTGTTTGTAATGTGCTCTGGTGCATGCGTGTTTGTAATGCGCTCTGGTGCATGCGTGTTTGTAACGCGTTCTGGTGCATGCGTGTTTGTAACGCGTTCTGGTGCATGCGTGTTTGTAATGCGCTCTGGTGCATGCGTGTTTGTAATGCGTTCTGGTGCATGCGTGTTTGTAATGCGCTCTGGTGCATGCGTGTTTGTAATGCGTTCTGGTGCATGCGTGTTTGTAATGCGCTCTGGTGCATGCGTGTTTGTAATGCGTTCTGGTGCATGCGTGTTTGTAATGCGCTCTGGTGCATGCGTGTTTGTAATGCGCTCTGGTGCATGCGTGTTTGTAATGCGCTCTGGTGCATGCGTGTTTGTAATGCGCTCTGGTGCATGCGTGTTTGTAATGCGTTCTGGTGCATGCGTGTTTGTAATGCGCTCTGGTGCATGCGTGTTTGTAATGCGCTCTGGTGCAT
The DNA here is from genome assembly GCA_037952925.1 of Lithobates clamitans. NCBI lineage: Eukaryota > Metazoa > Chordata > Amphibia > Anura > Ranidae > Lithobates > Lithobates clamitans. The sequence continues at coordinate 32,096 of JBBGZY010003679.1, forward strand.
GCGTGTTTGTAATGCGTTCTGGTGCATGCGTGTTTGTAATGCGTTCTGGTGCATGCGTGTTTGTAATGCGCTCTGGTGCATGCGTGTTTGTAATGCGCTCTGGTGCATGCGTGTTTGTAATGCGCTCTGGTGCATGCGTGTTTGTAATGCGCTCTGGTGCATGCGTGTTTGTAATGTGCTCTGGTGCATGCGTGTTTGTAATGCGCTCTGGTGCATGCGTGTTTGTAATGCGTTCTGGTGCATGCGTGTTTGTAATGCGTTCTGGTGCATGCGTGTTTGTAATGCGCTCTGGTGCATGCGTGTTTGTAATGCGTTCTGGTGCATGCGTGTTTGTAACGCGTTCTGGTGCATGCGTGTTTGTAATGCGCTCTGGTGCATGCGTGTTTGTAATGCGCTCTGGTGCATGCGTGTTTGTAATGCGCTCTGGTGCATGCGTGTTTGTAATGCGTTCTGGTGCATGCGTGTTTGTAATGCGTTTCTGGATGCAGTCCATATGCTTTTTTTTCCCTGGTTTTCTTATCACTGTACTGGGGTCCGGTGCGTTTTTTGATGCTTTTTGCCACATTCCACTACAGTCCAGTGCAGGAAAAATGCAGCATGTTCTACTTTTCTTTTCTGGAACTGACCGCACTGGTGTGATCTTTGCCATTGGGAAACCATATAATCTACTTTCCATGCGTTTTATGCAGGAAAAACAAAACGCATGTAGTGTAAACTGGCCCTCAGTGATATCGGTACACAGGAGAAATAGAGAGGGCGAATCTCCCTAACGGGGACACAGACATCAATAAACACCTGACAGGGGATCTCATTCCTCCCCCCCCCCCAAAACAAAAATTGCCTTTAGTAATAATTTAATGTTTAAAAATGGGAGTGACCATCTCATTTACTAAACCAGATTGTTTTTCTGAGGTCGCTCCCTCTCTGACCACTGGGGAACTTCGGGGAAAACTGAGATATGGAAAAAAGAGGGGGTGGAGCAACAGAAGAATGACGCAGTGAGGAGCTTCGATATAAAGGATTCATATTTATCTTTATTAATTCCAGGTATGGATAACTTTACATAGTTACATTTTCCACCATGGACCAACTTTGTATAGATCATACCTGTGGGATCCTCTAGACCAGGGGTCTCAAATTGGCAGCCCTGTTGCGGAACTACAAGTCCCATCATGCCTCTGCCTATGGGAGTCATGCTTGTAACTGTCAGCCTTGCAAGGCCTCATGCGACTTGTAGTTCTGCAACAGCTGGAGGTCCGCCAGTTAGAGACCCTTGCTCTAGAGACTGGAAGAGGCACCACTACTACATATACTACATAGGCACTGCTACTACACTGATCTTCCGGGACACATGCTGAGCAGGTGCCACTCTGTATTGTAAATACCGGAAGTCTACCGCTTGGCATGGGCACCATTTAGAGAAAGCTTTGTGTTATTGTCAATGAATGCAAAGTGTTCTCTGATTGGACGAGGTGGTGAGCATTATATCATCACTCTGTCTCTCCACTTCATCCAGTCAGAGAACACTTTGCATGCGCTGAAAAATAGCAAAGCTTTCTATGAATGACGCCTGTACCGAGCAGCCGACCTCCTGTGTTCACAATGCAGCCTGGCAGTCACTCAGCATGGGACATGGAAGCCAGTGGAGATCGGTGTAGTTAGAGGTGTAGTAGCGGTGTAGTAGAGGTGTAGCAGTGTAGTCAAGGTGTAGTTAGAGGAGTAGTAGCAGTGTAGTAGAGGTTTGTAGCAGTGTAGTAGAGGTGTAGTAGCAGTGTAGTAGCGGTGTAGTTAGAGGGGTAGTAGCAGTGTAGTAGAGGGATAGTAGCGGTGTAGTAGAGGTGTAGTAGAGGTGTAGTAGCGGTGTAGTAGAGGGGTAGTAGAGGTGTAGTAGCGGGGTAGTAGAGGTGTAGTAGCGGTGTAGTAGAGGTTTGTAGCAGTGTAGTAGAGGTGTAGTAGCAGTGTAGTAGCGGTGTAGTTAGAGGGGTAGTAGCAGTGTAGTAGAGGGATAGTAGCGGTGTAGTAGAGGTGTAGTAGAGGTGTAGTAGCGGTGTAGTAGAGGGGTAGTAGAGGTGTAGTAGCGGTGTAGTAGAGGGGTAGTAGAGGTGTAGTAGCGGGGTAGTAGAGGTGTAGTAGAGGTGTAGTAGGAGTGTAGTAGCAGTTTGTATACAGTGATTTCCAGCTTCTAGTGGATCCCACAGGTATGGTATATACATAGTTGGTCGGAACTGAAACAATGTAACTCATAATATATCATACCTGAAATTCTTCTTTAAAGTTTGGTGGCAGAACATTTCAGTGGTTTCCAAACCTTCCACAGAACTACTGGCTGCAATCAGTGACAATAGAGGTCCATTGGGGGTTTCTGATTGACACGCCAGCTTGGGGCCTCTCATGAATATGACGTTGGCTCATCGGGTGAGATCGTCTCTATTTCAGTTTTGTGTGGAGTCAGGCTGACTACTTACCTGTCTGTTGTAGGTGGAGCAGGATTCTGCATCGGCTGTCAGTAAGCTTGTGAAGAAAAGAGCTGAGCCTGCGATCCCCCCTGACATCGAGGAATGTGGTGAGTGGATCGATGGAAGCTCCCGTCCTGCATTGTCATTTCTGTCATATTATAAATCTTATTGTTAAACTTCAGAAGAAAAAGAAATATAACAAAGACAATAAGATGTCTGAGATCTTTTCTAACCACCTTGACAGTCTCCCTCCAGAATGGTCTTTTGCTAAAACTGATTAATTTTAATAAATCTTCTTTTTATTACATACAGTAATAAAGACCAAGTGATGTCATCACTACGACTCTGTGGGGGGATCTCTGATATGATGGGAGGACCTCTGATATGATGGGGGGACCTCTGAGGTGATGGGGGGACCTCTGATATGATGGGGGGACCTCTGATGTGATGGGGGGACCTCTGAGGTGATGGGGGGACCTCTGATATGATGGGGGATCTCTGATGTGATGGGGGGACCTCTGATGTGATGGGGGGACCTCTGATATGATGGGGGATCTCTGATGTGATGGGGGGACCTCTGATGTGATGGGGGACCTCTGATGTGATAGGGGGACCTCTGATGTGATGGGGGGACCTCTGATGTGATGGGGGGACCTCTGATGTGATGGGGGAGATCTCTGATTTGATGGGGGGACCTCTGATGTGATGGGGGGACCTCTGATATGTTGGGGGATCTCTGATATGATGGGGGGATCTCTGATGTAATGGGGGGTCCTCTGATGTGATGGGAGGACCTCTGATATGTTGGGGGATCTCTGATATGTTGGGGGATCTCTGATATGTTGGGGGACCTCTGATGTGATGGGGGACCTCTGATGTGATGGGGGGATCTCTGATATGATGGGGGGACCTCTGATATGTTGGGGGACCTCTGATGTGATGGGGGGACCTCTGATGTGATGTGATGGGGGGACCTCTGATGTGATGGGAGGACCTCTGATGTGATGGGGGGACCTCTGATATGATGTGGGGACCTCTGATATGTTGGGGGACCTCTGATGTGATGGGGAGGACCTCTGATATGTTGGGGGATCTCTGATGTGATGGGGGGACCTCTGATTTGATGGAGGACCTCTGATGTGATGGGGGGACCTCTGATGTGATGGGGGGGACCTCTGAGGTGATAGGGGGGACCTCTGATATGTTGGGGGATCTCTGATGTGATGGGGGGACCTCTGATGTGATGGGGGGACCTCTGATGTGATGGGGGGACCTCTGATGTGATGGGGGGACCTCTGATTTGATGGGGGGACCTCTGATGTGATGGGAGGATCTCTGATGTGATGGAGGACCTCTGATGTGATGGGGGGACCTCTGATGTGATGGGGTGATCTCTGATGTGATGGGGGGGACCTCTGATGTGATGGGGGGATCTCTGATGTGATGGGGGGGACCTCTGATGTGATGGGAGGATCTCTGATGTGATGGAGGACCTCTGATATGTTGGGGGACCTCTGATGTGATGGGGGGACCTCTGATTATCTCTCCCTTGCAGGCCCCTCCTGTCCTTTGTGCATCCCATCATGTGACTCGTGGGACCCGGCTCTGGGCGTGACAAACTTTCCCCGCAAATCTGCCAAGAAAGCGCCTCGGATGGAGCGCACGCTGACCTGTGTAGTGGAGAGACGAGGACGGCCGGGCGAGGCGGAGTACTTCTTATTACAGAGACCTCAGACAGGTACAAACCAGTCAGAACTGGAGAATTCAAGGGACAGGTTCAGAAAAGAAGTATGGGGGGGGGGGGTTGTTTATGAAGGGGCGGGCTCTGACACCCTCATCCCTTATTGTCTGATAATTCTCTGACCGACAATAGGGATTTGTAGATCAATGTTGGGGCACATTCTGGTTCTTAGTTTAATGACACAATAAATATTGAGTGAGGATGAGGATGACGAGCCAAGAACACGGATCTTCAAAAAAACATGTCCGCCCATATTTCAGTCTTCAGAGGTCCCCTTTAAGCCTTGAGCCGTATACAGGAAGCACAGCCTCTTCCCTTTCTTGGTGGGAACCCCGGCTTGGGATGGAAGAGGGAGGGGTTCCCAGACACACCCACTGCATACCCCTCACTGTTCATACCCCCTTGACGCTGTTCTTTGGTTTGGTATTGTAGGTCTGCTGGCGGGAATGTGGGAGTTTCCCAGCATGCTCCTGGAGAAGGATTACACAGAGAAGGAGCGGGGGGAGATTTTATGCAGCCGCCTCCAAGAGTTCATCAGTCATGAGATATCCAGGAAGGAGCTGCAGTCCGTCGGAGAGGTGAGGAGAGGAGAGGAGAGCTGCAACGTGGTGGCTTTGTGGTTGGCATCCTTGCCTTGCAGCACAAGGGGTCTGTATATATCCCCCCCCCCCCCCCACCAAACATACAGTCTGCATGGAGTTTGGCCCTACAGTGTGCTGGGAAATATTAGATTGTAAGCTCCTTCGGGGGAAAGCTACTGATGTAAATGGATTATTGTATGTAAATACCAGATATCAATAACACATTTATGTAACATTTCTTTATTATACATTTATACAGCTCTGACATATACTGCAGAGCTGTACATAGATCACTGAGTCAATCACATCAGTCTCTATATACAGAGGAGCTTACACTCTAATGTCCCCTCCCCCACAGTCACATCAGTCTCTATACAGAGGAGCTTACACTCTAATGTCCCCTCCCCCCACAGTCACATCAGTCTCTGTACAGAGGAGCTTACACTCTAATGTCCCCTCCCCCCCACAGTCACATCAGTCTCTATACAGAGGAGCTTACACTCTAATGTCCCCTCCCCCACAGTCACATCAGTCTCTGTACAGAGGAGCTTACACTCTAATGTCCCCTCCCCCACAGTCACATCAGTCTCTGTACAGAGGAGCTTACACTCTAATGTCCCCTCCCCCCCCAGTCACATCAGTCTCTATACAGAGGAGCTTACACTCTAATGTCCCCTCCCCCCACAGTCACATCAGTCTCTATACAGAGGAGCTTACACTCTAATGTCCCCTCCCCCACAGTCACATCAGTCTCTATACAGAGGAGCTTACACTCTAATGTCCCCTCCCCCACAGTCACATCAGTCTCTATACAGAGGAGCTTACACTCTAATGTCCCCTCCCCCCCACAGTCACATCAGTCTCTGTACAGAGGAGCTTACACTCTAATGTCCCCTCCCCCCACAGTCACATCAGTCTCTGCACAGAGGAGCTTACACTCTAATGTCCCCTCCCCCACACATCAGTCTCTATACAGAGGAGCTTACACTCTAATGAATGTTACATTGTATGTCGCCTCCTCTGCAGGTTGTCCATATCTTCTCCCACATTAATCAGACGTATCTGGTGTACTTCCTGTCTGTGGATCTCTCTATAAAGGAGGAGGAATCTGAGCAGCCGGTTGGTCGTTGGGTCACCCGGAAACAGTTCCTGAATTCTGCCGTCCCCACCGCCATGAAAAAGGTGAGCGCTCTTTCCTACATCGGATCTATATATGTGAGGGCGCCGGAGCAGCAGGTATAGGAATTGGTATCAATGTGATTATAAAGAGGGGTGTTCTCCTTTAAGGGGGTGAATCCATGGTGAATGTCAGGTATATGTAGGACGGATCTGGTTTTCGGCTTCTACCTCTCAGGGGTGCGCTGCAATAAAAATAAAAAAAAGTTTGCAGACAGGCAGGTAAGTTTAATGTTATTGCTGGAGAGACGTAGCGTGCGTTTTCTGCAATAAATAGCGGTCTGGTCGCAGGTCGTTTGTTTTTGCACTTTAGTTCTGCTTCTGTGTAATAAAATTCATCAGAATTCTGGATGATGTTACAGTAAATGTGAACGTCACCGAGAACATCCGATGTATTTATTGTAACCCTCAGATAAATGGGGAATCATTTATTACATTTATTAATATAGTTTGTTACATTTTCCTCTATTGGGGATCTGAATGTGTTTATGGAAGACCTGATCCCCCCCCCCCCCCCCCATGTAGCTCTGCAGTGGTAGATCATTTCTAATAGTGATCAATGGATCATTTCCATTAGTGATCAATGGATCATTTCTGATAGTCAGCAATAGGTCACTATAGCCGTGATCTATTGCTGTAGGGAGAGTCTGGACCATTCTCCTCCAGCTTTGCCCGATCCTCCGTACGGACAGGAAGGGCTGTGACATCGGATGGAAGCTTTGTTTTGCATTGTGTGTACATTGCTTGCACCTAGCGATCGTGGAGCAATCAGAAGCCCAGAGATCATGGCTTCCACTCCCAGGCTCAGTGCTGGATTGCAGCCGTCACTCACAGTCACTGGTTCCAGCAGTCAGCCTGCAGCTCGCTCTGCTCTAGACCACATTAGAGGTCACAGTGGGCCAAATGCTGGCTTGTGGGCCACTTCCCCATCACAGTCCCCCCTTGAATCAGGGTCCCCATCAGCACCCTCCTGGGTCAAGGTCCCCATCAGCACCCTCCTGGGTCAAGGTCCCCATCAGCGTCCCCCCCCAGGTCAAGATCCCCATCAGCGTCCCCCTTGGGTCAGGGTCCCCATCAGCGCCCCCCCCCCCTCCCGCGGGTCAGGATCCCCATCAGCATCCCCCTCCCGGGTCAAGGTCCCCATCAGGGTTCCCCCCCCTCCAGGTCAAGATCCCCATCAGCGCCCCCCCCTGGGTCAAGGTCCCCATTAGCGTCCCTCCCGGGTCAAGGTCCCCATTAGCTTCCCCCCCCCCGGGCCAAGGTCCCCATTAGTGTCCCCCCTGGGTCAAGGTCCCCATCAGCGTCCCCCCCTGGGTCAAGGTCCCATCAGCCTCATTCCCCCCCCGAGTCAAGGTCCCCATCAGCCTCATTCCCCCCCCGAGTCAAGGTCCCCATCAGCGTCCCACCTTGGGTCAAGGTCCCAGGAGAAGCGGGTCTAATGAATTTTTTTTTTTTTTTTTTTTTTTGCTGGCAGGATAAACGCTGACTACATGCTGTTGGGACTTGAGGGCCACACAATAATCCCTGAAGGGCCACAGGTTGGGCATTAGGCCTGAGGGATTAGAACTGACAGCTCACACAGTGATTCATCTATATATATATCTTATTTTCTTTACCTCCCCAGATCCTACAGTTGTGTGAGAGTAAAGACCTGGTGACCGGCGCCCCGGAATCGGTGAGAGATTACCCCCCCCCCCCCCCATTCTCCGGGGTGCCTTATGTTGTAATATATATATAATGTATTATATGTGTCTATCTTCATCTTACAGACCAAGAAGAGGAAACGTGAAGACAAGCCGCCGCCCACCAAGAAGGTGAAGGCGGAACCAGACGGACAGAGATCCATACAAAGTTTTTTCAAACCCGCCGCCAGCAGGAAGTGACCGCTGGCCAATCACAGCAGCTGGTATACCGTGACCTCCGACCCGGGGAACGGGAAGAAGAACCCCACTGAGCCTCATCCCCCAACGGGGACTTCATTGTGAGGTTCTGGAATAACTTGTATGGAGTATGGCCAGCTTAACCGTTCAGCATTGTTCATATAGACAATCTACCAACCACTATGTAATGTAAAGGCATCCTGTACTGAGGGACTACAAGTCCCAGCATGTCCTCCCAGCCGCAGGGGGAGGGGGGATGTGGAGACAAAGCTAAAAGAATAATTTGTGTATCAATTTTTAATCAGTTTGAAAACATTTTATATTTTCTTTTACTTATCTTTGTTACAGCTTTTTATAAATAAAATATTTTTGTAATTTTTTTAAAATAAAAATAGACTTATTATGGTGTCAATGAGGATGATTGTCAGTTGGTTTTATGTATTGAAGAAGGATTGCGCCCCCCCCCCCGCTGATGGTGGGAACCCCTCATAATGGGCACAGCGGGTGTACAGACCCGGGAACTCAGCACAGGGATGGTGAGAACCCCTCATAATGGGCACAGCGGGTGTACAGACCCGGGAACTCAGCACAGGGATGGTGGGAACCCCTCATAATGGGCACAGCGGGTGTACAGACCCGAGAACTCAGCACAGGGATGGTGGGAACCCCTCATAATGGGCACAGCGGGTGTACAGACCTGGGAACTCAGCACAGGGATGGTGAGAACCCCTCATAATGGGCACAGCGGGTGTACAGACCCGAGAACTCAGCACAGGGATGGTGAGAACCCCTCATAATGGGCACAGCGGGTGTACAGACCCGGGAACTCAGCACAGGGATGGTGGGAACCCCTCATAATGGGCACAGCGGGTGTACAGACCCGGGAACTCAGCACAGGGATGGTGAGAACCCCTCATAATGGGCACAGCGGGTGTACAGACCCCGGAACTCAGCACAGGGATGGTGGGAACCCCTCATAATGGGCACAGCGGGTGTACAGACCCGGGAACTCAGCACAGGGATGGTGAGAACCCCTCATAATGGGCACAGCAGGTGTACAGACCCGGGAACTCAGCACCTCCCACTATGGGAGGAGAATCGTTGGAAGGATGAATGGTAGGTGTTTAAGCAGCACTATTTTTACATGTGGTCACAGGGGATCTTTACATTTACAATTTTTTAACCACTTAGTTACATACAGTCCCCGGGTTACAAACAAGATCGGGTCTGTAGGTTTGTTCTTACCGTATATACTCGAGTATAAGTCGAGGCCCTAATTTACCACAAAAAAATGGGAAAAACTTATTGACCCGAGTATAAGACGAGGGTGAGAAATGCACAGCTAATGTAAGTGGAAAAGAGGGTCAACAATGCCCATTTGCACCATCACTGTGCCCATTTGCACCATCACTGTGCCCATTTGCAGCCATAGGTCCCCTGAACCTCAAACTTGGTAGTTAGGGGTTCCTAGATGCCCCCTAGCTGCAGCCAAAATTTGGGGTCTCTGAGCCCAAAGGGTCCCGAAATGACATTGCTGCAGATGGGCACAGTTGACCGAATTTGGGGCCCCGTATCTCGGGGCCACTTAGTGCTAAAAACCCCAGATTTGGTGTGCAAACCCAGTGGAAGTAGCACCATAAAATATCCAAAGCTGGGGTTCCTAGCACCAAGTGGTCCCGAGATACAGGGCCCCAAAGTCTGTTCAGAAAATGTCAAGCACTTTTCTGCAGCAGAGAATGACATTTTCCGAACCGATTTTGGGGCCCCGTATCTCGGGGCCACTTAGTGCTAGGAACTTCAGCTTTGGATATGTTGTGGGACCAGTTCCACTGGGTTTGCACACCAAATTTGGGGTTCCTAGCACCAAGTGACTCTGAGATACGGGGGCCCCAAAGTCGGTTCGGAAAATGATTTTTTTGCTGCAGAAAAGTGCTTGACTCGAGTATAAGTCGAGGGGGGCACTTTCAGCACAAAAAAATGTGCTGAAAAATTCGACTTATACTCGAGTATATATGGTAAGTTGAATTTGTAAGTCGGAACAGGGACGTTTTTTTAAGTGCAACTCCAGACAAAAAAAATCATTAAGGTTTTTGGATAGCATAGGGAAAGGTTGTTACCCCTGTAATGTTTTGCTGTCTGTGCCTATGTTCAGAAGATTTCACCTCACTTTCTCTCCCTGTGACAATTTTGGGTTGTTGTGGAAACAAGGATTAGTGATAAAGCTTCAATCTAGACATATTTTTCCCATGATAATTCTTCCAGGAGAGAATTTCCCTTCCTAGGGGGAGATTTCCTCTCACTTCCTGTTGTCTTCCTCGGATGTTTGTAACCCGGGGACCTCCTGTAGTGCCATTATGTGATCAGAGCTGAGGTGGATTTTGTGTGATTGCGTGTACATATAGTGGCATATCTTTTCTCTCTCTCCTTGGCAATGGTCTTTTATATGTGGAAATACGGGGCAATTCAGGAAACAGCGATCACAGGTCAATTAGTTTCAGTATAAATCACACAAATAGGAAACATAAAGGGAATACAAAGACACTGAATTTCAAAAGAGCCAACTTCCCTAAACTACAAACCTTGCTAGAAGATATTAAATGGGATAAAATCTTAGGAACAAAGAACACGGAGGAGAGATGAGTTTGCTTTAAGAGCATATTAAATAAGGGCATTAGCCAATGTATCCCAATGGGAAATAAATTTAAAAGAGTGAACAAAAGTCCTGGATGGCTTAACTTCCATGTAAAAATGCATATAAAAGCAAAGGAGAAGGCCTTCAAAAAATACAAGGCTTAGGGATCATCATCAGCATTCCAACTTTACAAAGAATGCAACGATAAATGTAAGGGCACAATAAGATAAAACACGAAAGGCACAGAGCGGTGGCGAGTAAAAAAAATCCCAAGAATTTCTTTAAGTATATAAATAGTAAAAAAGGGAGGTCAGATCATATTGGTCCCATAAAGAATGATGATGGGAATCTCTGTTACAAAGGATGGGGAGATGGCGAAGGTATTGAATTTATTCTTCACGAGGGAAATGGGGCTTCAGTAACCAAAACTAATGTAGCTACTCAATTTGCAACTATCATTTTGGAATATATATACAGTTATGTATTTTATATGGTCTTTACAATAGCTATCTTTTATGTTTCTTCTTCAAATATTTATATGTCAATAAATATCATTGTTTATTTTTTACTTGTTTGTAGCTCATGCCTCATTTAAAGTCCCAACCCTTTCCATTTATACAGAACTGCAGTGTTTATTCTCATGACACAACACAGGAAGCACCTCCATGGCTAACAGAGGACAGAATTAGGAATAGACTTGAAAACGTAACATTAATAAATCACCGGGACCAGATGGCTTGCACCCGAGGGTACTTATTGAACTCAGTCAGGTAATTGCCAGACCATTGTTTCTAATTTTTACGAACAGTCTACTGACTGGAATGGTACCAGCTGATTGGAGAAAAGACAATGTAGCAACAATATTTAAAAAAAGGGCCAAAATACATCCCTGGGAATTACAGACCAGTTAGCCTAACATCAATAGTATGTAAACTCTTGGTGGGGATGATAAGGGACTATATACAAGATTTTAGTAATAAGAATGATATCATTAGCAGTAATCAGCATGGATTCATGAAGAATCGTTCTTGGCAAACCAATTTACTAACCTTCTATGAGGAGGTGAGTTGCCATCTAGATAAAGGAAGGCCTGTAGACGTGGTGTATCTGGATTTTGCAAAGGCATTTGACACAGTTCCCCATAAACATTTACTGTACAAAATAAGGTGCGTTGGCATGGACCATAGGGTGAGTACATGGATTGAAAACTGGCTACAAGGGCGAGTTCAGAGGGTGGTGATAAATGGGGAGTACTCGGAATGGTCAGGGGTGGGTAGTGGGGCTCCCCAGGGTTCTGTGCTGGGACCAATCCTATTTAATTTGTTCATAAACGATCTGGAGGATGGGATAAACAGTTCAATCTCTGTATTTGCAGACGATACTAAGCTAAGCAGGGCAATAACTTCTCCGCAGGATGTGGAAACCTTGCAAAAAGACCTGAACAAATGTAAAATAATGCATTTGGGTGGCAAAAATCTGAATGCAATCTATAGACTGGGGGGAGAACCTCTGGGGGGATCTAGGATGGAAAAGGACCTGGGGGTCCTAGTAGATGATAGGCTCAGCAATGACATGCAATGCCAAGCTGCTGCAAGCAAAGCAAACAGAATATTGGCATTAAAAAGGGGATCAACTCCAGAGATAAAACGATAATTCTCCCGCTCTACAAGACTCTGGTCCGGCCGCACCTGGAGTATGCTGTCCAGTTCTGGGCACCAGTCCTCAGGAAGGATGTACTGGAAATGGAGCGAGTACAAAGAAGGGCAACAAAACTAATAAATGGACTGGAGGATCTCAGCTACGGGTAGACTGCGAGCACTGAACTTATTCTCTCTGGAGAAGAGACGCTTGAGAGGGGATATGATTTCAATATACAAATACTGGACTGGTGACCCCACAATATATAAATACCGGACTGGTGACCCCACAATATATAAATACCGGACTGGTGACCCCACAATAGGGAGAAAACTTTTTCGCAGAAGGGAGTTTAACAAGACTCGTGGCCACTCATTACAATTAGAAGAAAAGAGGTTTAACCTTAAACAATGTAGAGGGTTCTTTACTGTAAGAGCGGCAAGGATGTGATCTCAGCGGGGGACATTGATAGTTTCAAGAAACTATTAGATAATCACCTGAATGACCGCAATATACAGGGATATACAATGTAATACTGACATATAATCACACACATAGGTTGGACTTGATGGACTTGTGTCTTTTCAACCTCACCTACTATGTAATATATATTATAGATTTTTATTTTCTATTATAAGTCCTTATGTATATGAGATCTAGACCCATTGTTTACAGATCCAAACTGACATTTGATGTATCAGCCCAGTTTGGTTTTAAAGTACCCTTCTGTCCGCACACATAAGTTCTTGTTTTCTATGTCAGTTGGTGATGTCATGATCCCCACCATATAACATCATGTGGTTTGATTTGCTATATATAGCCGGTCAATGCAACATCTCAGATTGGGTCTGAGGAAGAGGAGATCTCCCCTCGAAATGCGTCAGACTTCTGGAAGGTCTTGGTGACCTAGGCGCTTTGTGTCAACTATAGAGTTTGATATTCTTTTATCATTAATGTGTTTGTCAGTATATATATTTTTTTTATACCTTATTAAAGATACCATTTGGGTAATGCGCAAGGTTGGTGAATCCGCTTTTCTTTGTTTTACAGTCTTCCCATTGGGTTTCTACCCCGACCCGGAAGTGTCCGCTATTGAAGGGGTTAAAGCGCGTATCATTCTGCATGTGGCTTAAAAAAAACTATTATTTTACTTGCAATGGATATTTATTACACAAACACTTCTAAGTGATACAAGAGCAGAACACAACCAGATACAAATGATACAAGACCAGAAGCTTTATAGTTCCACATCGATGGAGTTACATAAAATGAGAACATTTCAGATATACAATATAACAGATTTGGACCCACAAGACTCGGCAAATCACTAAATAAATATGTAAACCAGATCTGCCTCGCGGAGTGTCAAGCGGTCAGAGCTATCCAATATGTGTCCATATAAAATAATTACATAGCAGACCCAACATGATGGGTTGAGGTAGACTAGTCATGTAAAAACCTGCTGTACTTATAGTAGCTTCCTTGCGGGGTTCCTCAGGTCACCTGCCACTTTCATCTTCCATTGTACAGACGTGGTCTTATGATCTCTATGGTCACTGAACCAGCCCCATAATTGAGGAGCATTCAGTGGGACGTGGCCCCCTCCTGCTGTTTCTGGCTCAGATCTTCCATCATATCCTGCATAGAGCGCCACAGAGCACGGATATTTCCTTCCCCGAATCCCTGGGCGCCCCGACGCTCGATGAGCTCCAAGTAGAAGGAATCTTTGCTGAATAGGGGCTCAGCGAAGACCTGTAACAAGATCCCTCCGTCTTTCTCCGCCGATCCTGCGGAAGAGTCCAGCAAGATCCCAAACTGTGACAGGTGTTGGGGCGCTAACCCTGCGGAGAGGATCTCTGCCTGTTTCTGGGGGGCGGTATAGTAGGATGGGGGCTGCACAGCAAATTGGACTCCACACTGCGCGAATACAGAGGCGGCTTTGAAGATATGGGGAGTGGCAAGGCCGGCGTGTTGAATCCCGCCTTCTCGGTGGTGCCGCAGAAACTGGTCGATCTGGTTGTTTCCCGACTGTGGTAAAGATTCGCTCATAACTATCTTACCAACTTCATTACGCCCAGGGCACTCTATGGAGGTCAGGCGCAGACCTATCTCAGGGCCTCTAATCTCAAAACCCCGCTCCGGGTCTTCCCCGCTGGACAGGGGAAAATGCTGGAACTCAAAGCAACGTCTATACCAGTCTATGACACGTGAGGTGGATCCTCGTGGGCAGGCATATGTCACATGGTCTACAAATGTCACATCCTCCGCAGAGACATCATCACTCTGCAGCAGTTGGAACCCAGGAAGAAATGGCGCTCTGTACCGAGTGCGGTCAATCAACGTGTGGTTCACGTTCCCAACTACAGACTTCACCACGCAGTATGAAATCGAGCCATCGTCATCGCAGATCTCTGTTGGCGGCACTAACAGGTGGCAACCTTTGTCAGCCAGTCGGCGGCACAAACCTGGCACATCTTCCACCTCATAGCTGACATTGCAGGCTGTGTCTGCTGATGGAAGGGGAACTGGCCAATCATAGAGCAAAGACGATCGTATCAGAGTCTCCTGACTGTTCTCATTCACCATGAACACCACTCCCCCGTTTCTTAGAGCTACCTGACATGGCGAGGACCCATCCAACCCACGAGCAGCAAACGGACGGAATCTGTATTTGGTCACCAGATTAGTGATGGCCTTTTGGGCACTGGAGACCTGCAGGGTGATGTGGCTGAGGCGGATCAGCGGGGACACCATGGTACAAAATGTAGAACCTGAAGAGAAAAAAAAAATGAGACTGTATGAGATGAGCCAAACACAAACGATCGATGACAGTGGTGGCTGGTGGTTTTTATTTTAGGGGGGGCGACAAACAATGCAACCACAGCGACCGCCTTATCCATCCACCCCCTCGTGTGGGTCGGTCCGGTCAATTGCACCATTCCCCCCCCATCAGTCGGTTAATCACTAGCCACTTACTAAATCAAGCGGACGGGGAGCGGCCGTGTCTCCTCCCTCCTAGATAGTAGGGGGGGGGGGGTAGGAGGTAAAAAAAGGAGAGGGAAGAGAGAGGGGGAGAGAGATAGATGGGGGGAGAGGAGGTAAGGAAGGAGAGGGGGAGAGAGATAGTTGGGGGCAGGAGGAGGAAAGGAAGGAGAGGGGGGGAGAGATAGTTGGGGAGGAGGAGGGAAGGAAGGAGAGGGAAGAGAGAGAGAGAGGGAGAGATGGGGGGGGGGGATAATGGAGAGAGAAGAAAGGGGGGAAGGAGAAGAGGGAGAGATAGTTGGAGAGGGAAGAGAGAGGAGAACGAGAGAGGGGGAGAGGGAGGGGGGGAGATGGAGGGGGGGAGAGCGGGAGTAGATAGAGAGATATGTTGAAGGTAGATAAGAAAATCCGGACAGCCGCACTCCAGG
>JBBGZY010003680.1:0-46182 GCA_037952925.1 Lithobates clamitans
TTCTTTCCTGATCTGCATGCTTGTCACAAAGCCAGGGCACAAAGTACTGCAAGGGGTTACATGACAGCCTCCTGATGGAATGGAGATAAGTGGAGTTTAGTTCTACTTTTATATATATTACTTTTATATATATTCTAAAAGAAACTTATTTAGGGATAAAACGGCGCTACCTGAAAAGCCTGTTGGCTAAGCCTATACAGGAAACATAGGCGTAACGTTTTTTTTTTAAATCTACCCCTCAAGAATGTATAAGAGGGAATGTTTAATATTATCAAAGGTGAGTAAGAGACATATGTGTATATCATACGCTGGTTACATGTAGTTTCCGTTACAGATGGTGTGTAAAATATGTAAGGAAAAAACATATAGGAAAAAGCTATATAAACAATATATGTTGCTGGTAAATCAATAGCCGATCACTAGATCAATACCCATATCCAATACTGTTACAAAACGACTGGAAACGTAATAAGTATAGCAAGAAGCGTACATTAGTGCAGTTATACTAATTCATATGAAAAAATTTTTTTAGTTACATCCACCATATGCGTATATATAGCAATGTTTACACGGTTCATGTATTATGCAGATTGGAGCACTGTATATAAGTCCCATGCACTTTATATAATGACAAGGCAAGACATTTCCCAGAGTGACTTTCTTGTGAACAGGGTTGACTGGTGACTTCTGTGCTCCCCCCTCAAAAGGCCCACTCACCAACTGTTGGAACCCCTGCAGGGGTATCAAGCCTGTAGTGCTTTAAATGGACTTTGATGCTCTCTGCTGCTGGTCCTTGGAGGTCTCCAGTAATATCCAGGTGGGTTATACTGCGGCAGTTCCTCATGTATCAGAAAAAATAAAGAAGGGCTTCCATAGTGTGATAAAGTATAAAAAATTGTTTTTATTTTAAAAAACCAAAAACCGCAAGGCAAAAAGTAAAATATAGTTTAAAAGATCCAAGAGATAGGTAAGGTCCACCCCCCCCCAGAGACTACTCTTCCATCGACGGAACTACGCTCTTTGCGTCACTTCCCGGCAAACGAGTGGGTGGAATACTGACACATCCAGCTGATCGTGACTTCCCCCATCTCGATACCTGCATTGGGTACAGTGACTCTGTTTGGTATCCAAGTCGGCATCGGAGCACCACCCTACCCCAGTGGTCTCTTATCTTGTGCTGCTGTCTTAGAGAAATCTTCTGTCCTCTGTCCCCTTCACCCACACATACTCCTGCAGTGGTAATGGGTAATTACAGGGATTATTGCAGCCGCTGTCATACACAATCCTCAAAAGTGCAGACAATGCCACCCCCCCTCCTTTCATCCATAGAAGCCGTATTGTAGCTTACATGAACAAAAAGAAGTCTATGAATTCAGCAGACAGACATTTCCTTTATTTGCCCATCCTCCATTCATAGAGTGCTTTTATATTGATGGAAGCCATAGTACAGCTTCTATGAAAGGAGGAGGGGGGCAGTATGGGCAGTTGAAACTCTTGATAAGTACTTATGTAGTGCCTATCCCAATTTTCGGGGAGCCCGATAAAGACTACCAGAGGTAGGGAGGGGTGACATACTTCCTCAGGGTGCAATTTACTAGGCATAGTGGGTGATGAACAGGAAAGAAAGTTGGGGGCCAGTCACTTTTATGCTTAAAAACGAAAGAAGTTTATTCCTCAAACAGGAAAAATGTGGGAGAGAGGGTATAGGGCACAGGACACCCTTAGAAACAATCAGCAAACAGGCAGATTGGCAGACTCCTTAGACAAAAATAGGTGAGATAAGGTAGACCGCAGTATCCTACTTTGTAGGATAGGCTGTCTCCTATAGTAACTGAGCTTTACTCACCGCATCATACTGAATTCTTTGGATGAGTTCTCTCTTGAAGCTCTCACAGGCACCCCATGGATCTCCGGTCCATGAAGAGTCACCTCTGGTGCTTCTCTAGAACTCTTCCCTAGAACTCCATCCCTCTCAGAATTGTTTCTGTATCTTTGGCAGGCTTTCCTTAGCAGACACCCGGACAGGCCTAGCAGCAGGTGGCCACCTGGATAGGCCTCAGGCTTCAGGCCTAGCAGTCAGAAGCTGTTTCACACACATCCACCCAGGCCACAGCCCTGGGCGGGAAGACCTCGATCACCTGACTCCTCCAAAAAAAATGCCACCTTCAAGCATGCATAGCAGCAAACCTGATTGGCTGAGAAAGGTATGTTTATTAATAACCTGAACTCACTGTAGTTCATCACACTAATGTCAAAGGCAGCAGCACCACCTACTGACAAAAGGAGAAACCACAGCAAAACAGGATTAGGAAAGAAGCAATTTGACCTCTAAACTCTACAAATTAGCCAGGCTAGCTACCACCCAGCGTACCTAAATTTACCTGTAGCCCTACTTTTAGGACGAGGGTGCTACACTTATGAAAGGCAATGCAGCTGTATTAACCCCTGCAGCACCAGAAGAACACCAGAAGGGTATGGGGACGGACAGAGAACAGAAGATTTAAAATAAGACAGCAGCCATTAGCACAAGGGACACTTCTCACAAAATGTAAGTACCGCCCCCTGTGCTGAATAATTCCAGGCATTGGGCAGAGTAGGCCCAGAGCTTTAATCAGTGATCACATAGTTACAGCAAATGGCAACATTTCAGAGCCACGCAGGACCCCTTCATTAGGCATGTTTACATAAGCTTTGCTTTCTGAGGTGCATTCCGCATTTGAATTGTTTTGACAGGTGCTGAGGAGGCATTTGAATGCCTCCTCACTGCCTGCTTTAACCCCTTTAACTCTGCACTAGCGCACGACAACCATGCGCATTGCATGTGGTTGCGGGGCACTTGCTGTGCAGCCCCATTCGCTTGAGTTGGTCACATTTGGCAGGCACTATGCCCCCTGCAAGAAACAGGGGGTATAATTCCTGGCACGCTTGAGGCATGGGTACACCTCTGACCACTGCCTCTGCAGCTAAACGTGATAGTGGTTGCGGGATGGCAAAAGTGCGACTCAACAGCAAGGTTTTACTGCACTACAACCGCTAATTGAACAAGCACCTTGTTTTCCAGCTTCCAGCAGCATCGACCAGGTGCGTCATATACATAGTTACGGTGGTCCAGGTCAGACCAATGTAACTATGTATAACATGCCGATGCCTGAAATTATTTCTTAAAGTGGTAATAAATACTCCCATGGCTTACTTGTACCTACAGGTAAGCCTTTATTGAATACATTTTATTATTATTATATTATTATTTGTTATAATTATTTATAGTTATTTCATATATTATAATTTATGATTTTGTGTTTCAAACTTTATCATACCCGGGATGTCTACTAGACTCTTCTTTGGACAGATTTAAGTGTGTTATACCTAAGAATTACAGGCCTACAATATAAAACGCCAAATTTCCATGCAAAACATTGTACCGCTTTGAGCATCAAAAATCTGAAATAATCATACCGCCAGGGAGGTTAAAATCTTCTGCCCTCGTTGTTTTAACTTTGGATAGTAAAACATTTTTTTTTCTTACAGTAAATACCTTATACAGCCCACTTCCTGTTTCTTGTCTGGTAAAAAGCCTAGACTTATGACATCATGCACAGCGCTCTCTCTCACTCTCGTGAGTTTGCCAGGAAGGGAGAGGGGAGTCATAAAAGAGTCAATGAGAGCTGCAGAGCTGGAGATGTGCCTCTGTGTGTCTGTGTAAATCCAGGAAGTAAACAGGCTGAAGCTTCAGCTGCCCACAGTTAAAATGGTTGCAGCCAGACTTAGTGGAGGGAGATTTCTGCAGCATATTTGGCAAGTACAGAATCACAGTATATATAAAATAATATGCAAAGTGGTTGGAGGGAAGCTTCAGAATGGCAAAGATGTTTTTATTACAAATTATGTGAGCTGACTGCGGTTCCTCTTCTAAAGAGCTGTCATAGAACAGGTGTCCTCGTTGAAGGATTTTACCTTACCAAATACATTTTTTTGCTTTTCCCCCAGTTTTATTAGGTGACAATGGCTCACAGGACAAATAGAGATCTGCCCCACAAGGACACAGACAACAACAGTAGAAGCCTGGCAAAGGGTCTAACCCTTTCCCACTCTATCCAAATCTAAAGTGAAAATGTTGCCATACACTTTAAGCACACATGGGTTTTAACATTTTCAGCAATGTGTTTATTTTTTCCATTCAAGTCGGAAGCACTTTATCATGGAGAAGGAGTGTATTTTAACCTTTATTAAAAGCCTGATCTTGCCAGATCTGATGAAAATATTTCAATGAAATGTCTGGAAGAAATGGGGAAGAGAAGGATCAGACGTTTTTTTGTGTCTGCTTTTTGTCTGGCGGCAAGAAATTTTGCTACTACAGCACTGGATGTGCGCCACTGCATGCATCTGGAATATGTTTAAGCATAGAAAAAAAATTCCTAGAACAATTTTAGAAAATCCGAGGAATGTTCAATTAAAAAATGAGTGGGAGGAGTGATGAATCTCCAAATTAACATTCCACAATATGTGCCAGCAAAACACATTCGAATAAGTCCAAGCAAATCATCTGGCACATATGTAAATCTGAATGGAGCTTTGTGTCAATTAGCCGGGCACAATTCCTTCTGCAGGATTATTACCCATAGTGTGCCAATAAACACCATCTGGCTCAACAAATGTTATTGAAATCATTTCTCTAGTCAGTGAAGTTGGAACCATTGTGAGTGGATTGAGTGAAGGACCATTTGAAGCACAATTTCCCTTTATATTAAAAAAAAAATGAGAGTTTCATATTTTTCTATACAGGCATGCCATTATGTAGCTGTAGCAGAAAGCAAGTTTTTATTCTTTGTTATAAGACTATTTCTGCAACAAACGTTCAACATGAAGATTTCCATTATATTCAATAGTGCCCTTCATCACATCTGAGCATCAAGCTCCCGCTTGACCCCCAAAGACGTACATAAACGTTTGTTTTTTTCAGGCAGAATTGTGCGCTTTTGCCCCCCTTAGATCTCAGTTACACACGATCAGACTTTCCGACGGGAAATGTGTGGTGACAGGCTGTTGGCGGTAAGTCCAACCGTGTGTACGCTCCATCGGACAATTGTTGTCGGATTTTCTGCAGACAAATTTTGGCTAGCAGGTTTTAAAATTTTCCACGGACAAATGTGTGTTGTCGGATTTTGTACACAAGTCCGTCAGACAAAAGTCCAAAGTACAAATACGCATGCTCAAATGCAAGGACGAGCCAGAAGCGGTCGGTCTTGTAAACTAGCGCTCGTAATGGAGAATTAACATTCGTGACGTGGCAAATTATGACATCTCCAAATGCAGCGCACAATTCTCTTCTTCTTTAATGGGATAATATTGAAATTGCTTTGCTGTTGATACGGATGGAGTTATTGCAAAATTTTCAAAGGCTTTTTTTTCTAGTGATATCAAGAATAATATTATTATGCTTTTTTTTTTTTTATTTGGGCAAGTTACCACAACACCATTATCCCGTAGTTTTTAAGATCAACTATGTTGGTGTCCCTTGTCAATTTTACGTATTTTTTTACATGTAACTGCCTACTCCCAAACTGTCATTTGTAAAACAAGTATTATTCTACACAATTTTTTTATTGTGCATTAAAAAAAGAAAACAAATAAAATTAGACATTCTATCTGCCAATAGAACGTAACCAAAAGGTGCATTCTATGCTTCCAAAAATATAGAAAATATACCAAATCAAATCATTATTCAACCAAAAAAATAATGTCAAAGCAATAACTCCAAGGCCAATAACACGTTATCTCCTCCGATTCTGCAACATGTCTGGTTGATGAACGGCCGTTCAGAAATGAACTGAAAAGAGCAAAATGAAAAGTGCGAAATGAAAAGCGCAAATCAACACTCACCAAACTTCTACTAACATGAATTTAACAGAAGGAGCCCAAAGGGTGGCGCTAAGGAGCTGAAAAACAACATAGTACATCACTATGTTCGTATTTGTTGGCCAACAATTGTGTGGCCGTGTGAATGCAAGACAAGTTTGGGCCAACGCTCTTCGGACAAAAGTCCACGGTTTTGTTGGCCAACAATCTGATCGTGTGTACGAGGCTTTAGAGCATCTGACACTACAACACGGAAAAACCTTGAAGCAGGTACAAGAACAATGACAACATATGACGTCACAGATAACGCTGCTTTCCATTGGCTAAAATAAAAATGCCTGAAGTTTGAAAACACATGAATGACACATAAAAATGTATTTAAAAACGCACGTTTTCATGCAAAAACATTCAAAGTTTCAAAAGGCAAGGGTTAAAGCGGAGCTCCACCCAAAAGGGGAAGTTCTGCTTGAAGGCCTCCTTTCCCTCTAATCTTTATAAAACTTATTTTGGGGGATAGGAGCGGGTACCTGGGCATAGGCCATCTGAAGAAAAGTTCTTCGACCACCCCTCGTCCCCGCCCAACACGTCACAGGTCCGAGAAGACTGCAGGCCATTCACAAAGAAAAGCAGAGCTACCGCATGCCCAGTGGGCACCTGGCTGTGAAGCCACAAGCTGTCACATGTGGGTGCCCACAGTTGAGATGCCAGCGCCAGGCACAGAACACCAATGGAAAGAATAGCTTGGGTGAGGGCAGCGCTGGATCCCTGGAGTTTCTGTTTAATAAAAGTCATCAGCTTCAGTTTTTGAAACTGCTGACTTTTAATAATCACAAATATGACTGGAGCTCCTCTTTAAGGAGGCTTTAGCAGTAATGCTCAGAGGTGGCATTGGAAGGAAATCAGCTATTTTTGGAAAAAAGTTTCCACCACAAACAGAGCTCTCAACTTTGATTTCAGACACCTGAAATGTTTTCAGGTTGTTATTTTATATGGACATGACATCTCTCTGTGTAGATTCTATTGTGACCTTTTGGGATTGTTGTGACTATCCATAAAAAGTTCAGAAGAGGACCAGTCATTTGTTACTTAAAGTAAACCTGCCATGAGAGGCAAAAAAGCTGCCAACTCTAGCCCCCTTCTGAAAATGCTAGTTGCCTGGCTTTTATGCTAACCCTCTGGCTTCAGTATTTTTTTTCAGAGATCCATCACAAATTTGCAGATCAAGAAAGGCAAAGGGGGAGATATACTAAAACTGGTACACACAGAATCTGGTGCAGCTGTGCACAGTAACCAATCAGATTCTAGATTGTATTGTCAAAACTTAACCACTTGTCGGCCAACTGCCATCATTATACTGCGGCAGGTTGGCAAGGCTGCGCAAATTGACGTAGGTGTATGTCATCTACTTTAAGCCCGATAGGGGGGGCGCGTACGGCGCGATGCCGAAGCCGATGCGTGTGGCCGGCGGCCTCGATGTCCGCCGCCCATTTGCAATCCCTCCACAGAGAGCCAACACAAAACAAACAGATCCCCGTTCTGACGGGGCAGTAGAGAGATCTGCTGTTCCTAGTGATCAGGAACAGCGATCTCTCTCCTCCTCCAGTCAATACACTCCCCCCCACAGTTAGAAACACCTCTCTAGGGAACACTTAACTCCTTGATCACCCCCTTCCCTGCCAGTGACATTTATACAGTAATCAGTGGCCATTTTTAGCTCTGATCGTTGTATAAATGTCACTGGTCCCAAAAAAGTGTCAAAAGTGTCCGAACTGTCTGTTTTTTAAACACAATTTGGGGGGTATTTATTATAGTAAAAAGTACAAAATGTATTATTTTTTTTCAAAAGTGTCGCTCTTTTTTTTGTTTAAACCGCAAAAAATAAAACCCATAGAGGTGATCAAATACCACCAAAAGAAAGCTCAATTTGTGGGAGAAAAAGGACTTTTGTTTGGGTACAACGTCGCACAACCGCGCAATTGTCAGTTAAAGCGACGCAGTGCCGTATCGCAAAAAATGGCCTGGTCATTAAGGGGGCAAATCCTTACGGTCCTTAAGTGGTTAACAGAAAAAAAAGCTGAAGTTAGAAGCTGATTAGTTACGATGCACCAGAATCTGTGTGCACCCGTTTTAGTAAACCTTCCCCAAAATGTTTTGTCTAAGCTCCACTCTCTCCTCCCCATGCCTCTTCCCTCCCCCTACTATACACCCATCCCCCCCATTCCATCCTTTCACACCCTCCCCAGCCCATGTGCCTTTCCCTTACCCACTGCACCTCACCTAAATTTAATATCTCCTAGGCGTCTGGTCTTCTCATAAGAAGACATCCTGTTATTTACTGTTTGCCATTCAAAATTAAGATTGTCACCTGTTATTGAGAAAATGTCAAATTCTTTATATGATCCTGTTTTGTTGTTTGACGTGTCATTTCTGTTAACGTAACTCAGATTTTTTTTTTTTTTAAAAGGATTTTCCAGGACTCAGTCCTTGTACAGCAGGAGCATGTCCATAATGCGGGACAGTCCTGCACAATTTGGGACTGTTGGGAGGGATGGGAAAGTGTCAGAAATGTAACCAGAAAAACCTGAAGAATAGGTCAGCAATGACAGGCTCCATGGTTCATCCATGACTGTTGCCTTTAACTAGCACGTGACCAAAGTAGAGGATATTAGGTGCTAATAAGGTTGGTTATCAAAATAGTTAGGTCAGCAGTTGATCAAAGCTCCTTCTTTCCTTCATACATTTCAGTGGAAAAGAAGATGAGATAGGAGCGCTGGAGGGAAGCATAGGACAGCAAAGAAGAGGATCATGGAGACACAGCTACAGACGCAGATCATAAAAACGTAAGAGGAAAAAAACGCCATTTAGTCCCCTTCCCTCATTTTTTACTCACTTTGATTTACAGCAGTCTGGTCATGTGCGTGGCTTATAGTTTGTAGCATAGAGATTAGCAGTTCTTTGCTCACCCTATTGAATCCCTCAGCATTATTTGTACAGATTTTTCACACACTGTAGAAAAACTGACACAACATGGAACTGGCAGTTAGATATTCCAAAGCATCTGACAAATTGTTTGCATACTGCATGTATGGCCAGTCACTACAAAACTGTCATTCTCTGATTACTGCAATTCTGTTGGATTATTTCCCAAGCCACCCTGATCAATGATTGCAAGCCCGGAATGTTCCTGGTTCCTGATATGAACACCAATACCTACACTATATTGTCAAAAGTATTGTGACACCTGCTGTTACAAGCACATGAACTTTAATGGCATCCCAGTCTTAGTTCGTAGGGTTTCATATTGAGTTGGCACATTTGTGAGGTCAGGCACTGATGTTTGACGAGAAGGCCTGGCTTGCAGTCTCCACTCGAATTCATCCCAAAGGTGTTCTATCGGGTTAATGTCAGGACTCTGTGCAGGCCAATCAAGTTCCTCCACCCCAAAGTCCGTAAAGACGTGGATGAGCAAGTTTGGGGTCGAGAAACTTGACTGGCCTGCACAGAGTCCTGACCTCAACCCGATAGAAAACATTTGGGATGAATTAGTGTGGAGACTGCATGCCAGGCCTTCTGATCCAACATCAGTGCCTGACCTCACAAATGCTCTTCTGGAGAATGGTCAAACATTCCCATAGACACACTCCTAAACCTTGTGGGCAGCCTTCCCAGAAGAGTTGAAGCTGTTATAGCTGGAAAGGGTGGGCCAACTCAACATTGAACCCTACGGACTAAGACTGGAATGTGCGTGTAAAGGCAAGCGTCCCAATACTTTTGACAATAGAGGGTATATCAGCATTGATTGAAAGCCATCATTTTCTTCAGATTCCAAGAATGCACCTTGAATCTCACAACCCATACTTCTATACTCAGGGCTTTTTTTCAAGGGGAACTTGGTGGAACTCAGTTCCACCCCCTCTGGCTCAGACCCTCTGCTCCCTGCTCACCACTATCACTTGTAAACACAAAAGTCCGGTTTCTGTGTTTACAAGTGACAGCTCTGCACTCTGTATGCAATGCAATCCTGGTATTTAATGACCTTTAAGACCCTTCTACTGTTCGTGAAATTTGACTGACCACACCCACTATTTGATGTGATTTGGAGGGTGTGTGTAGTGGAGCGGTTTTGGGAGTTCGTAGTTGAGTTCCAGAACCTATTGTTTTAGAAAAAAAGCCCTGTCTATACTTAAAGTCAAACCTATCACTAAAGAAATATGAATGCAATTTCACTTAGTACCCCACCTTTGGTGATTTTTCCCCAGATACAGACCAAACTGAAAATTAGCAAAGGTCTCAGTGCTTCACGTGTGCTAGAAAACATCTATACCAATAGTCCTTAAGAAGTGAGGGGAGGTTGGGGGGGTTCATCAGTGTGTTGTCTATGCAAACTGATAAATGTTAAAAATGTGTTTTGCTGAGCACAAGAACATAGAAGACATATGTTTACTTTAATATGACAGCTGAAATTCAACTGATAATCATAGGTAACATCTTTGTCTTGGCTTTGAGTAATGGACTCCAGTTATTACAATTTTAAAGTGAAAGTACCAACTGCCCATACAATATAAAAGAAAATGCCTGCAGAAAAATGGCAGCCTAACCCTTTCCCACCCAGCCCCGGCATCCCTTTAACTGGATCCTTATGCCCGGGAGGAAGGGGGAACGACAGACTGCGCAATCACGTGACCACCCCATCATAGTGGTCAAATGATCAGGGGCCCGCCCTGCCTCCCCTGATCATTACTAGGTATAAGAGCTGTCTATGCCAGCTCAGTCACTGGGCTGAGAGTGGGCTGTCAATGGACACATATTAGCATTGTGTTGGCATAAAAGCTCACCCTCTTTGCCTCCGCACATACAGTATACCATGCAAATAGTCTACAGGCAATAAAGTTAAAGAACCCTACAGAGCTGCACAGTTTTTTAATACCTACTGGGGCCCCTTCTTGACTTCATAGTATTTTTTTTGGAAAGGTGGAACTTAGCCTTTAATTCAATTTATTTCAGACTGTTCAGGTTGGGAGGGAGGGTGAGGGGAAGAGAGAAAGAGATTTTGTTTAAACACTAGTTATGAATGATCTTGCCTTTGATTTACAAAAATGTCACGCTTCCAGATTTCGGGAATTCAGTGGTATGTTCTAAAGTATTTGCAAACACATTCCCTTTACTCTTAAAGAGAAGTTCCCTTTAAAAAAAAAAAAAAAAAAAATTAAAAGTCAGCAGCTACAAATACAGCAGCTGCTGACTTTTAATTGGACACTTACCTGTCCCAGGGTCCAGCGATGCAGGGGATCGAAGCCCCGCTCGTCCCCCCCCTCCGTTCGGCGGCGCCGGCATTGCAACTGTGGGCGCCGGGCTGTGGCTTCACAGCCTGGCACCCACTGCGCATTGACAAGAGGGAGGGAGCAGAGCTGAGCCCTTCCTGTGCCGAGGGGAAGTGATGTCACCAGCCCAGGCACTGAAAGAGGCAGACTACGAGGGACCCTCTAGCAACAGGCATTTAGAGGTGAGTAAAAAAAAATTCCAAATGTTTTTTTTAATTTTTTTTTTAGGCACATTCATGTATTTTTTTTTTTTTGGGTGGAACACCACTTTAACTACCAAAACCCAGACCAGATAAATTAGTTCTCTGTAAAGACCAGGACACAGAAAACCAAAGGATAATATTTAAATAAATATATATTTGGTTTAGGCAGTATGCATGCCGATATACATATTAAAATATTCATTAAAAAAATAAATTATTCTGAAACAAAAAAAATAAACGCAGTCTCTTTCCTGTAGGTATGCAAACTATGCCATGGCAGAGGAAGCTTTTATTTTTGGCGATAACGCCTGTTTAAAGCGTCTCTTTAAATCCTGCATATTAGGCGACTTTGGTCGTGGCATTACAGAGCCTCTCCTCTTCTCTCCAGTACTGCTGGATTGGTGTTTGCCGATCTCTTTACACAGGTGATGGAACACGTCACAAACGTCCTGACAGTTTTCACTGGTGGAGATCTCCACAAAGGAGCAGCCCAGTTCATTGGCCAGCTGGATTCCAGAATCGGAAGGCACCTGTCTGACATGGAGAAGGTCCCCTTTATTGGCCACAATAATAATGGGTATTTTAGAGTCCGAGTGCACCTTCCGGATGTGCTGGTGGAGGTGGCGGATGTACTCGTAGCTCCTTAAGTCTGTGACCGAGTACACTAGCAGGAAACCTTCTGATGACTGAATAAATCGCAGCATGTCTGCAACCTGAGATACGTCATCTTCCACCTATGCAAAAAAAAAAGATTTATAACCCAAGATCTGACAGATTTATATAGACTGAACAGCTAGATAGTTATGTGATCTGTTACCAACATTCTGCTATACAGCAATAAAGAAAGAGGCGTAAATGAGTAATAGTAATATATGTAGGATTAAAGCCAAATGTTTTTCTTTTCAGTTTTGGATTGAATAGGGAATGGATAAAACCACTTTGTCATCTAAAGTCTATTAGGGAGAATTAGCTTCACTTCCGGTCATATATACACAATAGAAAGTGAGAGACAATCTCTCCAACTTAAGATGACCATAAACCTATAGATTAAAAATAAAATAAAAATCTAACAGGTTCCTCCATCCATGCTATACAGTGCATATGGAAGAATCACCCACTGTGCCTATTGTATTTTGACAGCCTGCCAGCTGTCAAAATATCCAAACAGCAGCTGCATGTGGTTAGATGTACAACAATTTTCCGCCTGGCTTCTTCAATTTGTTTTTAATCAAACAAAATCAGAAGGGAGGGTGCCTACAAGGCCACCCACTAAGGGAATTTTTACAAGCTCATCAGTCACGCTCACTGGAACAAATGTCTCCACTGGAAGATTCCCCCTCTATTCCTGTTCTGATGGCCATTTCAAATTTTGGATCTGTGACTCAATCTCACCAATTGAGTCACAGACAACCTCAAAAATCTGACAAGGGTTCTAACCCCCCCCCCCCAGTCTATCCAAAAACTAAAATAAAACTTTGGCTTTAGATACACTTTAAAACCTAATAGCTGACAAGTTTTTACATTTTTGGTTAGCATGATGAATGATTAAAACCTTTTTTCTTCATAACCCGTTTAGGGTTATTTTTTTACTATATCAAGTTTTTGTTGCCATCTACAACCCCACTAGGGAGATTCTCCTTTCCTTCACGTTCTACGCAGTCACCCCAACAGGAAGTGAGGGGAATCTCTTTATCAGAGTCACAAACAATAAAAACACATTTATTTAGCCAAGTGGGGAATGGGTTAGAAGCTACAATGTAACACTACTGAAAAATCCAATAGGGAGAGCTAGACTCCCTTGAAATTATTATGTAAAGTGAGTGGGACTGGGAACCCAGGTAATCTGCCCATAATGTATGAGTTGCTGGTGAATGATAAAAAAAAAAAAAAACACACAACCATTCATACTCACCTATGTGGCTGCAGCATCAATCCGATGCTGCAGCTTCCCCGCCGGCTTTAATACCGAGAACTGAGAGATCATGTTACTGCTGATCGCCAAGTTCTCAGTCTTCAGTGAGCAGAGAGTGCTGACTGTCATTCATCACTCTCTGCTCTACCCCTCCAGTGCTCACTGGAGCAGTGGACTGTGAAGGGGGTGGGAGCAGCTGACTCAGGTTCTCAGCAGTGCAGAGGCTGAGCCAGCTGCCAGTCAGGCATCTGGGTGATTCCCGACATTATTGCCAGGATCCTTCCAGAGCCTGGACCAGCTCTGTGACGTCAGCCGACAGCAGACTTTAGCTCGCTGTCGGCTAAATCTGGCTCACAGGAGTGCAGAACTCACAGAAGTATGGCCAAAAGAGTTTTAGCCATACTTCTCCTTTAACATCATATTTTCAACAGAGAAATATAATTGTATGTGGACTAATACATAAAAGAGGTGTGCTATATATTATTTGCTTTGGGAATTGTGTCAGCCTTTATGTACAATGAAGCATAATGCCTCCATTGGCATGATTCATAAACCCAATACCTAGAAGTTCCTCCGACAATCTCATCCTCCCACTGAGGCAGAGATCGCCAGAAGAACTTTATAAAAATGCATTTTTACATTTGGGCAGCAAAGATAAAATTTACACATACATTTCAGGTCGAGGTGCTGATTCTATATTAGGGTCCGTTCACACTAGAACATGGTGCGAGAGACCCGCGTTCTGTGACAGTTTCCCGCACCGCATTCCAAACACACTGTCCTTGCAATTTGCAGCAGGTGTCAGTGTAAAATTAAGAACAGCCCAAACGCAGGTCGCAGCACCGGATCGCATGGTACAAAGGTACCATACAATCCAATTGCAATGCATTTCCAGAAGGGGTGCATGCTCTACTTTTGGTGCAGCCCATTCATTTTGAACCGCACTGCGCAGAACTGCATGTGAATTGCACAGGAACCGCACAGTGTTCCTGTGCGATTCACATGCGGTTCCTAGTGTGAATGAGCCCTTAATGAAATTTAACTTGCAGTGCATAACACAAATAGATTTACATGTTTGTATAGCACAATAAAATCTGAATACCTTTAGAATATAGTTATTTGCAAGTGTCTGTCATACTATTAGAGCACTGAGTCACAGGAATCAGTGACTCATTTATGTGGTCTCTATCATTTATACTCTTAAAACAGATTTCACAGGGGCTGGAGACATAAGAATGACACATTTGTGAAAATCAGTATACATGTTAGAAATGAGTCAGACGGATGTTATCGCACCCGACAGACAATAATAATCTGTACATATGATATATGCTGTAAGAGTCTCACCTTAACATAGCCTGGTGTGTCCTGGATCTGTAAAGCCATATGTTCCCCTTCTACAGCCACCAGCCTGGAGTATAAGTTTCCTGATTGACAAAAAGAGAAAATAAGCCATATTCAGGAATACGTCAAAATGGGAATTTGTGGCCATTTGCAACTGAAAGTGTATCTAAATCCAAGAACTAAAATGTAATATATTGCAGCTCACAAGTCCCTGGATGTGGTGGCTGTATTTGTTTTCTTTTGTCAGTCCAATCACATTTTCTGCAAGTCAAGAAAAATACTGTTGATCCTGCTGGACATCTAATGTATTTGTAACTTCCTCTGCACTGAACTGAAGTCTTAAACGATGTAATCAGCTTTCCCCTTCTTTTCTGTGAACTACAAACCCCCTCCTTACTATTTCATAGAGAGGAGGAGATGTTTGTGGTCCAATTCAGGAGACAACATGGTGACAACGCTGCTTCTCTATAGGTATAGTACAGCAGCCATTCTCAACTGGGGTTCCTTGAGCTGTGACTGAACTCCCATTTGATAGTGTCTGCATAGTTACGGTGCCAACACCACTTGGCAGAGCCAGCTCCATGACACCAATGATCTTTTTAGCTGCCTGTAGAGGGGGCATTCCTCCCACCGTCCACCAATGTAAGGGGCAATTTCCCAATGAACACATTGAACTTGTTTTAGCAGGGGTTCCCCAAGACCAGAACATTATTTCTAGGGTTCCTCTGGGACAAAAAGGTTGGAAAAACCATTGTACAGTGACTTTATATGGTCACTTTAGGACAGAAAGGAGAAGATTTACTAAGGCTGGGTTCACACATGCTGGTTTTCTCCGCATCCAATTACAGGCGAGTGCGAGTCTCAATGGAGCCAGTTCACAAAGGTCTGGGGTGGTTGCGGAGCGGATTGCAAAAGGGTCCTGTGTGTGGTTGGGTCTGGCTCAAGTGCGAATTCAGGCAAAAATTCGGGCATGAATCGTACCTGAACCGGCGAACAGACACGCAATGAACCCCAGGCAGGAACCCGCAGCGGCACATATGTGAACCCAGCCTAAAACTGTACCATGCAAAATCTGGTGCAGCTCTGCAAAGAAACCAATCAGCTTCCAGCTTCTTTTGTGTCAAAGCCTAATTGAACAAGCTGAAGTTAGAACCTGATTGGCTACCATGCACAGCTGCACCAGATTCTGAATACAGCAGTTTTAGTAAATCTCCCCTAAAATGTGTCACTGGCAGGATCACCAAGTGGTAATAAAGGAAATCTAAGCTCTAAATCAGGGATATGCAATTAGCGGACCTCCTGCTGTTGCAAAACTAAAAGTGCCATCATGCCTCTGCCTCTGGGTGTCATGCTTGTGGCTGTCAGAGTCTTGCTATGCCTCATGGGACTTGTAGTTCTGCAACAGCTGGAGGTCCGCTAATTGCAAGTCCCTGCTCTAAATGAATATCCCACATACAGCCCAGGTTATCAAAGGTGGGAATCAGCCCCAAATTGTACAGGACATTTATCCACAAGGGATATGGGGAATGGCGAGAAGCACTGGGGCTTTGTGATACCCAAATAGTAAATAGGTCAAATACACATAAATCTCATAGAAATTAAAAAAGGCTAATATATCCCCTCTCCAAATGTGTGGGGGAGGAAAATAACACAACATTAAAAATGCATGACATAACATATTGAAAGCAAATACAAAATGATGCAATAGAATAAAATCTAAGCCTAGAAAATTGGAACTAAATGCAGCCACAACATCTAAGGACTAGTAAAGAAGCAATAAATTATATTTTTGTTTTTGAGTCTAGATGCACTTTAATAAGGTAAAAAAACTCACCAGTATTGCTTTCATAGTCTCCAATGAATCTTTTAGTAAGGAATCGAACAATCATCGCTGAAAGAAAAAAAAAACATTTTAGCAATTTGGTACAATATAGCACAAAGAAACAATATCACATAAATATACATGAGAAATTCATACAACTGGATGAAAAGGAAATGGAGGTGAAATGAAGAGGTTCCTAGGAGTCTATAATCCGCCTCTCTTCCATGTCTAAGCCCAGGTTCACACTGACTTCAGCTGAACTCGCACAATTTCATTCCCACATGTCAGTCCCGACTTCGGGGGCGATTTCAGAGACCTCTGTGCGGGTTTC
This sequence comes from Lithobates clamitans, assembly GCA_037952925.1. Taxonomy (NCBI): domain Eukaryota; kingdom Metazoa; phylum Chordata; class Amphibia; order Anura; family Ranidae; genus Lithobates; species Lithobates clamitans. The sequence goes on from JBBGZY010003680.1 coordinate 16,790, forward strand.
TGCAAAATGTTTTCTTTGCATTTTTGTACTCATTTACTTGGCTGCCGAAAAACCCCTTCCTGGGGGAACTTTCCCATAATATATTATTTGGGGTAAGCAGCAACTTTATCTCTCCTCATATGTGTCTTTCCCATGTAGTAGTACAGAAGCTACTTTTGTGAATTGGCTGGGCGCCGCAGATGTGGCGTCGCACCGATTCGGACGCAGCCATTGCCACCAATTTGGCATGCGATTTGACATGTCAAATCGCATCAGTGTGAACCAGGGCTGTAGAAAGTTTCTGATATAAAGTTCTAAAATAAAGGCAAAATGTGCTACATCAAAGGCAGCTGTGTACAAGGCCAGCCTGCTGTCAGCCGTGTGGAGCACATACCTTATAACACCGGACTAAGAGGCGAATTTACTAAGACTGAAGCAGCCAAAATCTGAAGTTGCCATGTATGGCAACCAATCAGCTTCTATCTTTCATTTTCAAAGCCTAACTGAACAAGCTGAAGATAGAAGCTGATTGATTACTATGTACAGCTGCTCCAGATTCTGTCTGCTCCTGTCTTAGTAAATTCCCCCCCAAACTATCACCCACAGACGAGGATCTGCACCCTTTGGGATAAAGTAAACCTGTCATAAGAGAAATCTAGGGGCTGCGATTGCTTGCAACTCTAAAAATGCTCACTGGTTGGCGGTCATGTTAAACCTAATTTTTTCAATATTTTCAGATGCTAATTTACAAGTATACAGAACAGGAAATTCAAAAGTTGTAATTTTAAATAAAATAAATGAATAAAATTGCATACTTGTTACAAATAGGTGACTCGACAAACTTTTTGAAAACTCTGAAGGAGAAGTAACTCCACTCTGTACACCACAGGGGATCTGATCTCTGCATTGTCTGTAAGAACCCAACAGATGCATATCTACTAATATAGTATACAAGCATCTCTTTGTTCATCAGTTTAATGTGTTCAGATTGGTGAAAAGATTCTAATAGGTTGCAGGATATTACTAAAGTTGGCACATGGCTAAAGGAGATCATTGGAAATGACAACAATCACCCCCTGTGTATTCACTGCAACAAAGGATTTTTCCCCCGGTGATCTGGCCAGTAACACACCTACTTTGTTAGAGTGCCCCGACTCTGGATGAAGGAGCACGGGGGCACCTTTGGACAGAAGCACTGTTAATCTTTGGGGGGGGGGGGGGGTGTTAGATCTACTAGCAGATTTAGATACACTAACAAAGTGAATCCAAACAACTCCAGCTAACACTTTTCATGCAATTACAGCAAACCAGTGCTGGATTTATAAGGGGGGCAAGAGAGGCAACTGGGTCCCATGACAAAAGTATAAAACAATATAAATATCATATAATATAATTAAAAAAGTAAATATATATATATATATATATATATATATATATATATATATATATATATATATATATATATATATATTATTACAAAAAAAAAAACTACATCTGCAGGACCGATTGTTATGTTGAAAAACAGCAGACTTACTGGTCAGATCACCAGGTTAAAATAAATGAAAGAATATCTGAACAAGAAAACAAATGCAGCAAACTAAGAATTGGTAAGCTGTATAATTAGAAATGTTTGCTTTTAGATTGAATACTTCTTTAAAGTTCTATTGTACATGGGTGGCAGACAATGAAGATTTTGCACAATGTGAACTGTATCTGCACTGACATCATTCACCTGGACTGAGTATTGATTGCTGAGTAGAATATTGGCACATCCAGTGTATGCAGAAATCAATCATCTACTAAAGATAATCAATGAATATTAGATCTTCCTTGGGGGATATGAATGGTGATGACAATTTAGTGATCATGTGATACAGATAACAATAAAACAGATAATAGAACAATAATAGGGATAACAATGATGATCGATCCCATCATCGGTTCTATGAACTCTCCTATAGGACATATAAAGTAGCACGGATCGCCTGGTGACATGCCGGTGATGGGTGATCCTGGTACTCACCGGTCTTGCCCACACCCCCGGCCCCCATCACTGCCATCTTAATGTCCCGGACGGTGAAGTAGTCGGCGGTCTCCGGGATGGGCGCTAGAAGGAAGTTCCCGGACATGGTCGGTAGCCGCATTGGAGGAGAGATCCCGGAGGAGTCAGACTGGGCGATGCATCCAAGGTGCGGGGAATCCGGTGGGTGGAGGGGGATGGATCGGGATAATGCGGATTCCAGCTGTACACAGTCCGGGATCGGGCGGTGTGTATGTGCTCCAGCCGGCGCTCCTCCTCCTCTTATATCTCCGCTCATCTCCAGGAAAGGCAATGAAGGCGGCCCGGAGGTCGGACTCCTATGACGTGCGATGACATCATCCCCCAATGATCGTCATCACACCACAGCCTGGGGACCCGCCGGGGACTATGGAGTACCCTGACACCTGCCGCCCTTCATACTGGAGGAGATCCGCATTCCTCTGCATGACCACAGCTGACAGCTCCAAACGATGGCATGCACATACAGTTTTATTAAAGTGACATTGCAATCAATGGAAGTGTTTACAGATCTCCCTGTGCTGTCATTATGTCAGCTATTCCTGATCACTAGGAACTCATCGTGTGTACAATGTTTCCAGCTAATCCTTTGTGTATATAGGCATCTTAGGTTTATTTTATTATGAGTAATCAGAATGTAACCCTTCCCACACACATTGGACGAGATTTACTAAAACTGACCCAGAATCTGGTGCAGCTGTGCATGGCAACCAGTCAGCTTTCTAAATTCAATTTGTTCAATTAAAGGTATTTTTTTTTTTAAATAACAAACATATCATACCTCCACTGTGCAGCTCCTTTTGCACAGAGTGGCCCAAAACCTCCACTTCTGGAGTCCCCCGGTGGCTCTCGCATCTCCTCCCCACATTTGATAACCCCTCGGAGAAGTGCTTCCCCGAGGGCGAGGGGTTACCTTGCAGGCCGCTCCTGGGTCAAGCATTCAGTGTCCATAGAGGCCGAATGCAGGACTCGGCCTCGCCCCCCCCGGCGCTCACCTCATTGGATTTGATTGACAGAAGTGGGAGCCAATGGCTGGCGCCGCTATCAATCTATCCAATTAAGAGCCGAAAACCCCGGGCAGAGAGACAGTGCGTCCCCGCTGGGTCAATACGCGGCGCAGGGGCGTCGCCCCCTAATCCATGTGCCCGGCCCCTAATATACATGCAGGGCATTGGGCACATGTATTTTTTAAATTTTTTTGAAGCACGTTATTAGAGCCTGAGGCTTTGATTGGCTTTAAATAAGGGTGGGCTTGGGGCGCAGAGCACTGCGTCCTGAGCTCACCCAGTTTTGTGACAATAGCAAATTAGTATTCGCTATTGTCTTCCTGATTCTCCTCCCGGCCAATCAGGAAGCGCGTCCTGAGTCCTGATTGGGATGAGGGATGCAGCACTCTTGAAATTGCTAAAATATTGGGGCGTGATCACAGAACCATCAAACTTTTTGTTGCAAATAGTCAAAAGGGTCGCAAGAAATGTGTTGAGAAAAAAAGACAAAAATAAACTGTCAAAGATTTGGGAAGAATCAAACGTGAAGTTACCAGAAATCCATTATCCTTCATGGCTGCCATATTCCAGAACTGCACATACCTGGAGTGCCCAGAAGTACAAGGTGTTCAGTGCTCAGAGACATGGCCAAAGTATGGAAGGCTGAAACCCGACCACCACTGAACAAGACACATACGTTGAAACATCAAAGCTGGGTCAAGAAATATCTAAATACAGATTTTCAAAGGTTTTATGGACTGATGAGATGAGAGCGACTCTTGACAGACCAGATGAATGGGCCTGTGGCTGGATCAGTAATAGGCACAGAGCTCCACTTCCACTCAGACGTCAGCACGGTGGAGGTGGGGTACCGGTATCAGCTGGTATTATTAAAAATGAGCTAGTTGGAGCTTTTTGGGTTGAAGCTGGACTCAAAATCAACTCCCAAACCTCCTGACTGTTTTTAGAAGACATTTTCTTCAAGCAGTGATACGGGAAAAAGTCTGCATCTTTCAAGAAGGCCATGATATTTATGCAGGAGAATGCTCCATCGCATGCATCAAAGTACTCCACTGCGTGGCTAGCCAGTAAAAGCCTTAAAGATGAAAGAATAATTACATAGTTATATAGTTACAGGTGAGGTTGAAAAAAAACACAAGTCCAACCTATGTGTGTGATTATATGTCAGTATCAATGATATGGCCCCCTTCCTCACCTGACCTAAACCCAGTTGAGAACTTGTGGGCCCTTCTTAAATGGGAGACTTAAGGTGAAGGAAAACAGTACACCTCTCTGAACAGTGTTTAGGAGGCTGTGGTTGCTGTTGCACAAAAAGTTGATCGTCAACAGATCAAGAAACGGACAGACTCCATGAATGGAAGGCTTATGACTGCTATTGAAAAGAAGGATGGCTATATTGGTCACTGATTTTTTTTTTTTTTTGGGAAATGTCAGATATGTTTATTTGCAAATTTTGAGCTGTTTGTTTATTATTCTCACTTTAACAGATGAAAATAAACAAGTGAGATGGGAAGATTTTTACTTTTCATTTAGATGCATAATAATTCTGCACAAATAGATATTCTCCTAAGAAAGCCAACACCTCACTTTTACTTTCCTAAATATTTAGGTTTGAGGTTTATTAACATTTTGGATTGACTGAGAGCACTGTAGTTGTTCAATAATGAAATGAATCCTCAAAAATACAACTTGCCCAATAATTGTGCATACAGTGTATAAGGGCTTTGTGTACCGGAAAACACACGCTGCTGGTTTTTCGCAAAATCCAGACACTGGGTTGGAGATTTCTTCCCTTCCAAGACACTTTGAAATCTCCAAACTATGAAGCTTAACCCTGGACTACCAAAATCTAGAGAAAGTTGTATATACAGTTTTCTCTGCTCATGATATATACTCCAGAGTCCCACCTGCTGCACACATGCAAACCCAGTGTCCTTTTTCCAACCATTTTCTAATCTTAAACTGGATACACATTATACCATTTTCTATAGACGTTTTCTTTTAGATTTACCAAAACCATATAATATGAGGTCAAACCTCAACAGTTTCAATTTGTATGCAATCAGGCAGGCCCTTGCATTACAGGGTTTTGGTAAATCTAAAGGAAACAAAAGTTGTATAGTATGTATCCAGCTTCATACCAAGGCAGCGCCTCGCACTGTCACAGAATGTAGACTGAAACATGCCCCAACCACTGTGCATCTGTATGGAGTTAAGATCTGTCTTATGCCCAGTGGTAATTCTGTTGCAGACCTGTGCAAACCTGTCTCAGTTGAGCTCCCAGGATTACAGGTACAGAAGTCATGTGCGTTTAGTTCCAAATTAGTTTTTTAACGAATTCTAATTCCGAAATTTCCGAATTTTTCAATTTCGGAAATTTCGTATTTCCGAATTTTTCAATTTCGGAAATTTAGAATTTCCAAATTTTTAAATTTCGGAAATTTCGAATTTCCAAATCTCAAATTTCCGCATTTTCAGTTTTCCGGAAATTTGAAATTTCGGAAATTGGAAAATTTAAAAATTCGTAATTTCATAAATTTGAAAATTCGAAATTTCGAAAATTTGAAAATTCGAAAATTTGCATAATTAAAAATCCAAAAATAAGGATGAAAATTTGAAAATTCAATAGAATGAAAATCTGAAAATTTGAAAACCCAAAAATCTGAAATAATAACTAACTAATAATAAATATTAAATTATAGGTATTGGAATTTCCTTCCTTTCAAATTTGGCTGTTAGTGAAAGTAACGAGTACGAATTTATTCGAAGTTACGAATTATCGGAAAAATCGAATGCCGTATCTAAACGAATGGGACGTAACAATCTAATAATAATAAATAACAATAATAATAATAAAACCTTTTTATTATTATTATTTATTATTAATTTGTTCCATTCCATTTGTTTAGATGCGGCATTCATTATTTCGGATAATTCGTAACTTCGAATAAATTTGTATTCGCTACGTTCACAAACAGCCAAATTTGAAAGGAAATTCCAATACCTATAATTTAATAGTTAGTTATTATTAGTTAGTTATTATTTCGAATTTTACTGATTTTCTTTTTTTTTTCAGATTTTCACATTTTTGGATTTTCGAATTTCTGAATTCCGAAAATTCTGAAATTTGGAATTCGAAAATTCGAAATGTGAAAATCCGAATTTTCGAATTTCCGAACAAAGCAAAAAAAAACAAGTGAAACGAAAACGAACACATTTTTTGTCAGTGCACATGTCTACTGGAAACTAAGAAGCAATTTTGTATTTAATTTTGTTGCAAATTTGTTTGATGCCTGACCCTTTTTGTGCTAAAACTAAAAAATTATATTAACTGACATAAGAACCTGATTCTACCACACATAAAAATACACCTACTTCGAGTGTGTAGGTGGTTCGTTATAGGTCAATTCTAGTTCCTGACACAGTTGAATGAACACTTTCCTATCCTTAAAAGCTATGTCATTCAACATTCAAAAATTGAAAGGTAGTCGGGTTGGCGCTGGTAGCTCTAACAGCTGGACAACTGGTGACCGTGACGCAGTACCCTCATCTCACACATTTGTGTTGCAAGCAAAGAATCCAGCTGTATCCAGAAGACAACAAATAGATGCTAATCACATAGCAGAAATAGCTTGAAGGTTGCACATTTTTCATCATCATACTCATACACCAGCCTAGACTAGTAAGCACTGTGCCAGGCTGATTTTGGGCACAAATTTTGTAAATATCAGAAACCTCCTCTGAGAAGCCATTAAACAAAAAAATAAAAATAAACAATAGACAAGTGTTTGCACTTTGCTGAGACTGTGGGTACCCTTTATACTGCACATGTGTCACATCTGCTTCTGGCTGCTTTTAACCAGCTGGACCTACAGCTAAGCCTGCACTTATCCCAAAGAAGCTTGAGAGGTATAAAGACCACCATTTCCGAAAATGCTAATTGCTTGGTTGTGATGCTTCAATACTTTGAGTCGCTGTCACTGGGGTTAACTTAAAAGAGAAGTATGTTTTTTTTAAAATTATTATTCATACTTACCTAGGTGGATACAGCATTGGTCCGATGCTGCATCTGTTCTCCGGCGCCTCTACACTGAGAACCGAGCGATCGAACACCGCCGGTCGCTCGGTTCTCACAGCTCCCCAAGCAGAGACTGTCAGTCACCGCTCTCTGCTCTGCCACCTCCTCACTCACTGGAGCGCTGAGCTGTGGAGGGGGTGGGAGCGCCTGGCTCAGCCTCTCAGCTGCTCGCTCAAAGGCTGAGCCGGGTGTCGGTCCAGGGATCTAGGCGGATCCAGACTCCTTGGTAGTGACGACGCGAAGCCTGGACCGACTCTGTGACGTCTGCTAAAAACAGGCCACAGGAGGGCAAAACTATCTGCACTTTTGTGATCCACAGGAGAAATACAGCCAAATGAGATGTACTTCTCCCTTAACAACTTCAGCCCCGGAAGCATTTATTCCCTTAATGACCAGGCCATTTTTTTCAATACGGCACTCCGTTAATTTAACTGACAATTGCGTGGTCGTGCGATGCTGTATCCAAATAAAATTGATGTCCTTTTTTCCCACAAATAGAGCTTTATTTTGGTGGTATTTGATCACATCTGCGGTTTTTATTTTTTGCGCTATAAACAAAAAAAAAGCATTATTTTTTACTTTTTGCTATAACACATATCCAAAAAATATATATATATAAAAAAACGAATTTATTCATCAATTTAGGCCAAGGTGTATTCTGCTACATATTTTGATTAAAAAAAAATCCCAATAAGCGTATATTGATTGGTTTGCGCAAAAGTGATAGTGTCTACAAAATAGGGGATAGATTTATGGCATTTTTATTATTATTTTTTTATACTAGTAATTGCGGTGTTTTTAGCGGGACTGCGACATTGTGGCGGACAGATCGGACACTTTTTTGAGACCAGTGACATTATTTCAGTGCTAAAAATAGCCACTGATTACTGTATAAATGACACTGGCAGGGAATGGGTTAACACTAGGGAGACGATCCAGGTGTTAAGTGTGTCCTAGGGAGGTGTTTCTAATTGTGGACTGACTGGGAGTGGAGAGAGATCACTGTTCCTGATCACTAGGAACAGACAATCTCTCTCTAATCCCGTCAGAACGGGTATCTGATTTGTTTACACTGGAAGATCCCCGTTCTGCCTCTCTGTGGAGCAGTCGCGGGTGGCCGGCAGACATCGCGGCCGCGGGCCACGAGCATCGGCGACGTGCTGCAGGTGCATAGCTGCATAGCTATTGAACGAAGCGCCATACCGGTACGGCGATTTGCACAATAAAGCCACCCTGCCGCAGTATATCTGTGGCGGCGGGTTGGCAAGTAGTTAACCTCCCTGGCGGTATGATTATTTCATATTTTTGATGCTGAAAGCGGTACAATTATTTTGCATGGAAATTTGGCTTTTATATTGTAGGCCTGTAATTCTTAGGAATAACACACTTAAATCTGTCCAAACCAGAGTCTAGTAGACATCTCGGGTATGATAAAGTTTGAAACACGAAATCATAAATTATAATAGTAAATAACTATAAATAATTATACCAAATAATAATATAATAATATTAAAAATTATTCAATAATGTAATCAAATCAAAAACACTGAAATTTGCTCAGTTGCAGAATTGTCGCTGTCATTACTTTCAGTGTTTGATGACGAGTCTCCCCACAAATCACTATCGCTCAATTCTGAGAGTGATTCTAATTTATTATCACTGTTTGATGTAAAGGGACAGTTTTGGTTGCTATGGACAATCTCCAGTCTCCAGGCAGAAAGAACAGTTTTTATAATATAAAACTGCATGCAGGACACTGGACAGACCACTAGGGACAAAAGGGATGTGAAATAATTTCATACAGTAATGTAATTCATAAAATTACAGTGTACTGTATGTATAGTGTGTGTTTCACTTTTTGAATTTGGCGCCGTTCTCCGTCCCCGTGCGTCGCAACGCTCGCAGGGAACGGAGCTCGGCTCCGTGATAAATCGAGCGGAGGATGAGCCTCTCACACTGCGGGGAGACATAGCAGGATCCAGGGGACAAGGTAAGTAAGCTCTTCCTGGATTCTGCGATAAGATCCCGAGTCGGGGTTACCGCTTTTGGTTCTGAAATTCCACCCCGAGCCAGACTCGGGAATACCGCCAGGGAGGTTAACAAATGCAAATAAGCAATAAGCTAATTTTGCAAGGGAGGTTTCCCATAGCTTTATGGTAAAAATTCACTTTGCAATGAATATCCAAATACGTAAAAGGAAAATTTTTCCTTGAGCCTGATTGGATGACGGAAGTCAGCAATGCTTCACCTCATTAACTAAGCCAGGGGTAGGCAACCCCTGGCACCGGTGCCACAAGCGACACACAAAGCCTCTTTTGCCGACACTCAACTCCCTCCCCATCAGCAGAGCAGCGCAGGGAAGTGTCAGTGAGACACTAATGCATTCCAATTTCAAAATTCCCCACACCGCACCTGCACTGGGAGGGGGGGCACTGTGCCCCCACACATTGTAAAAGATGGGAAGCATTGTTTGGTTCTCTAACTTTGCTGTAGAGAACCCCAATCAGGTGACAGTTTGTGGAATTACCGTTGAGCTTCTGGGAACTTGTTGAAATTATTCCTGAACCTTTGCATCACTTATTACTGAACCCCGGCACTCTCTGTCCCTTTAAGCCACAGCCATTATTCAGTGCAATTAAAATCACACCCAACTAAATCACACCCAACTTTTCTTGTGGCGCAGAGCACTGCACTTTTCCTCAGCTGGGGGGGCCCAACCTCTGATCTTGCATACAGGCCCACTGCTTTCAGAAAATGCACCTGACCTGAGCTCATCATTGCGCATCCATTCCAGATGCTTGTATGTGACATCACATACTAGCACGTAGGCTGGATGCGAGAGGTGGATAAGCAGGATGAGTGTGCCAGGACAGGTAGATGTGTCTCATCTCTGCTTCCTTTCACCACTCTGCATATCGCACATATCATAGATGAGAAGAGGGTACAGCGGTGGAGCAGATGACCAGGAAGGTACAGTGGTGAGGAAAATTAGTAGGAGGTGGGACAGAAGAGCAAGAGGGTACAGTGTTAGGACAGATGAGATGATTCAGCGGTGAGACAGAAGAGCATGCGGGTACTGTGGTGGAGCAGATGTGCAGGGAGGTACAGTGGTGGGGCAGATGTGCAGGAGGGGTACAGTGGTGGGGCAGATGAAAAAGGGGGAACATTGGTGGGGCAGATGAGCAAGGTGGTACAGTGGTGGGACAGATGAGCAGGGGGGTATAGAGGTGGGGCAGATGTGCAGGGGGTTACAGTGTTGGGGCAGATGAGAAAGGGGCTACATTGGTGGGGCAGATGAGCAGGGTGGTACAGCTGTACAGGGGGTTGCAGTGGTGCTGCAGATGAGCAGGGGGTTACAGTGGTGGGGCAGATGAGTAGGGGGGTACAGTGGTGGGGCACATGTGCAGGGGATTACAGTGGTGGTGTAGATGTGCAGGGTAGTAGTGGTGGGGCAGATGTGCAGGGGGTTACATTGGTGGGGCAGATGTGCAGGGGGTTACATTGGTGGGGCAGATGAGCAGGGTGGTACAGATGTACAGGGGGTTACAGTGGTGGGGCAGATGAGCAGGAGGGTACAGTGGTGGGGCAGATGTGCAGGGTAGTACAGTGGTGGGGCAGATGAGCACAGGGTTACAGTGGTATGGCAGATGAGCAGGGGGGTACAGTGGTGGGGCAGATGTGCAGGGGGGTACAGTTGTGGGGCAGATGTGCAGGGGATTACAGTGGTGGGGCAGATGTGCAGGGGGTTAGAGTGGTGGGACAGATATGCAGGGGGTTACAGTGGTGGGACAGATGAACAGGGGGGTACAGTGGTGGGGCAGATGTGCAGGGGGGACAGTGGTGGTGCAGATGTGCAGGGTAGTACAGTGGTGGGACAGATGTGCAGGGGGATACAGTGGTGGGGCAGATGTGCAGGGGGTTACAATGGTGGGACAGATGTGCAGGGGGTACAGTGGTTGGGCAGATGAGCAGGGGGTTACAGTGGTGGGGCAGATGTGCAGGGGGTTACAGTGGTGGGGCAGATGTGCAGGGGGTTACAGTGGTGGAGCAGATGTGCAGGGGGTACAGTGGTGGGGCAGATGTGCAGGGGGTTACAGTGGTGGGGCAGATGTGCAGGGGGTTACAGTGGTGGGGCAGATGTGCAGGGGGTACAGTGGTGGGGCAGATGTGCAGGGGGGTACAGTTGTGGGGCAGATGTGCAGGGGATTACAGTGGTGGGGCAGATGTGCAGGGGGTTAGAGTGGTGGGACAGATATGCAGGGGGTTACAGTGGTGGGACAGATGAACAGGGGGGTACAGTGGTGGGGCAGATGTGCAGGGGGGACAGTGGTGGTGCAGATGTGCAGGGTAGTACAGTGGTGGGACAGATGTGCAGGGGGATACAGTGGTGGGGCAGATGTGCAGGGGGTTACAATGGTGGGACAGATGTGCAGGGGGTTACAGTGGTGGGGCAGATGTGCAGGGGGTTACAGTGGTGGGGCAGATGTGCAGGGGGTTACAGTGGTGGAGCAGATGTGCAGGGGGTACAGTGGTGGGGCAGATGTGCAGGGGGTTACAGTGGTGGGGCAGATGTGCAGGGGGTTACAGTGGTGGGGCAGATGTGCAGGGGGTTACAGTGGTGGGGCAGATGTGCAGGGGGTACAGTGGTGGGGCAGATGAGCAGGGGGGTACAGTGGTGGGGCAGATGAGCAGGGGGGTACAGTAGTGGGGCAGATGTGCAGGGGGGGGGGAACAGTGATCTGAGGTGTGGAATTGCAGGAATTGGGGTTGATCTGAGGCGTGAGAGGGCAGGATGTTAATTTCTCACTACCAAAGTAGTTTACAGCATTTACTTTATAAAAAAAATCCTTTTCCTGATTGAGAGTGTGAAGTTGACATTTTTGTGTTATAAAATCGGCACGCCTAATTTCTTTGAAAAAAAAATTCGGCACACTGTGCTCAAAAGGTTGCCTACCCCTGCACTAAGCTAAGGAAACATCTCTTGCAAAGGGTACAACCTATTAGTCTTTAGTAAATCAATCCCACTAACAAACTGGGTAGTAGAATTTCACTGACATTTTTATTATTAAGATGTTCATTTGATGTTCTAAATTGTTAGTGGGGTCAAATACTGTAGATATAGGTTTTTAACAACAGTAACAAGAAAATTTGAATGAACAGAATGGAACATGTTTCTTGAAAAAATTTCTAACTGCGTATATAGTTTTCGTTCAGATAAGACCATTCATTCCAAAACAGAATGTTAATAGCAAACTAAATTTTGAAGTACTTTCAAACCACATTTGTCAAGTGATCAAATGTACTGAGAATTTTTGTACAAATTTTTTGTACGAATGTTTTCTCAAAAATCCTCTAGTGTATTGCCAGCTTACTGTAGAGCCTCTGACATTTCTCTGATTTCCTGACCTGCATACCCAGGTCAGTGACTCAGAAACTTCCAAACATAGTGGGTCCGAATAAAAGCTAGGTAAGTGACATTTTTCAGAAGGAAGCCAGCAATGGAAAACCATTTTATTCTCATAAAAAAATGTTGAAATAGAAGCGATCTATAGGTGTGGGGTTAGCTTCCACTTTCCTCATGAAAAGAAAGCTTGAGGGGCTCAGTTATACAAATAAGTAGAAGCTCTGGTCTGCTGCCTTCTAAAGCCCATTATTACTGACTGCTAAATATGATGGGTAGGTTCACTGATAACTAAAGTGTACGAAGGGTGGGCCAGGGAATTAAACACTCTTGGCTGCTAAAAATGATGGGTTAGCTTATTGATGAGAAATTAGGTGCAGGAGGAGCCTACCCAAAGCTGAACCATCTGAACTTTGGCTGATATTTGAGCTTTTTGGGCTTCCTGGAGGAGATCACACATTTTTTGGTCATAAATTTTTTTTATTTATTTCGGTTACTTAAATTAAGTTGACAATTTTACACAGCACTTTACATATATAACCCCTGGCAAAAATTATGGAATCACCAGTCCCTGAGGATGTTCTTTCAGTTGTTTATTGTTGTAGAAAAAAAGCAGATCACCGACATGGCCAAAAACTAAAGGCATTTCAAATGGCAACTTTCTGGCTTTAAGAAACACTAAAAGAAAAGAAATCAAGAAAAATAATTGTGGTGGCCAGTAACAGTTAGAGTTATAGAACAAGCACAGGGAATAAATTATGGAATCACTCAATTCTGAGGAAAAAATTATGGAATCACCCTGTAAATTTTCATTACAAACACTAACACCTCCATCAGATTAAATCTGCTTGTTAGGATGTAGGTAAAAAGGAGATCACACACAAATGGGAGGAAACTGGAGTCAACATCTGTGACCGAACTGTAAGAAACCGCCTAAAGGAAATGGGATTTACATACAGAAAAGCTAAAAGAAAGCCATCTCTAACACCTAAACACAAAAAAACAAGGTTACAATGGGCTAAGGAAAGGCAATCGTGAACTGTGGATGATTGGATGAAAGTCATATTCAGTGATGAATCTCAAATCTGCATTGGGCAAGGTGATGATGCTGGAACATTTGTTTGGTGCCGTTCCAATGAGTTTTATGCAGAAGGAAACATGCAAATTTCCACAGTCAATTATGATACGGGGCTGCATGTCAGGTAAAGGCACGGGGGGGATGGCTGTCATTAAATCTTCAATAAATGCACAGGTTTACATTGAAATTTTGGACACTTTCTTATCCCATCTATTGAAAGGATGTTTGGGGATGATGAAATCATTTATCAAGATGATAATGCATCTTGCCATAGAGCAAAAACTGTGAAAAAATTCCTTGAAGAAAGACACATAAGGTCAATGTCATGGCCTGCAAACAGTCCGGATCTCAATCCAATTGAAAATCTGTGGTGGAAGTTAAAGAAAATGGTCCATGACAAGGCTCCAACCTGCAAAGATTATTTGGCAACAGCAATCAGAGAAGGCTGGGGCCAGATTGATGAAGAGTACTGTTTATCACTCATTAAGTCAATGCCTCAGAGACTGCAAGCAGTTATAAAAGCCAGAGGTGGTGCAACAAAGTACTAGTGATATGTTGGAGTGTTATTTTGTTTGTTTTTCATGATTCCATAATTTTTTCCTCAGAGTTGAGTGATTCCATAATTTATTCCCTGTGCTTGTTCTATAAATCTAACTGTTACTGGCCACCAAAATTATTTTTCTTGATTTCTTTTAGTGTTTCTTAAAGCCAGAAAGTTGCCATTTGAAATGCCTTTAGTTTTTGGCCATGTCTGTGATCTGCTTTTTTTCTACAACAATAAACTTAAGGAACATCCTCAGGGACTGGTGATTCCATATTTATTGCCAGGGGTTGTATAATGAACATTCACATCAGTCCCTGCCCTCAAGGAGCTTACAATCTAAGGTATATTCAGGTGGCAGCTAAAAGCAACCTTTTCCTTGTTTACGTTTAGAGAAACCACTTCCAAATATCAGCTATACTGCTTTAATTTTGCCTGTACAAATCCAGTAAACAAACTCTGCTCCAAGTTTGTCCCCAAGGTCCAGCTTTCCCACCCTAGGCACCACCATATGGCCATGCATAAAAGGAGGTTATATCAAACTAACCTCCGCGCTTAGGATAAGAATGAGGTATGCAGCCTCCCCTAATAAGCCCCAATAAGTTCCAGGAGATTGACGGGTGTCAGTTCTGTGATGCGCAGTGTCCTCTCCGCCCGCAGTCATCGGTCTGGAGCCCATTTGTGACGGAACACCCAAGGAGACCATCCAGTATCCATACATGCTCACTACCCCTGCAGGGGTATGAGGAGTCGGTGAGTGGGGAGCTATAGGGGGAGCACCAAAGTCACCAGACCACTCTTGAGCACAAAAGTCACCAGACTGTTTTGCATCCTCTGCTATTGGATTGTTATTACGGATTTTTTTCACTTGGATCATTTTTATATACATTTTTCTTTGGCTCACCAATTTTGTTCCGTTTTTGGACTTGATATTGTCTTTAATGTACAGGGACTGCTGTTTTTTTTGATGCACTTGATTTATATTTTTATTTTAAGTTTCACTGGACTTGGTGATTAATTTTCAAAGATGTACACACAGTATTTATCTATGTTTGATGATTAGTTCACATAGATGTATATACAATTTTTTTCACGTGATTACTAATTAAGGTGATACATTATGTTTAATCAATTTCACTATAATATATATATCTTTATGGCTACTTTCAGTCACACAATGTTGTTGTGACAAGTTATATAGTATAATACACTTTTGTAAGGTTTAAAGGGGGTATTATTTTTTAAGTACAATTTATTTATTTGTTACTTATATCTATATTCACACAGTGTTAGGGGTTTTTTTGGTATCTTTTGTGTAGGGTGCCTTAACTTTACATAAACTGAGGTTAGCCTATCCAACGATGCCTCTATCCTTCCACTGACAGCCACATCTTACTGTTCTCTGCATGTCACCTGCCAAGGGAATTGTTATAAGCAAAGGTGAGCACTTACCTGTTGACTTTCGAAGATCTGAAAAACTTGCAAATCAGTAAGAGTGATGTTCCTTTTATTAGGCTGCACATTTTTCAGATGAATCACCATTGTTTGTGATAGTTGATGGAACAGATTATGATGGTACCACTATGTTTACATGCTTGTGTAGCTGAAAGGTTCTCTTTAAAGTCCAGCTCCAAGCTTCTGCTCCTTTAAATAGTTAAAATTCCCTGAACCCTGCTAATACTAGTTTAGAATATGTAATCCCATCTTCCCTGCACCTCCAAAGCAAGAATCTACTATTCAATATAGCTGCTACCCTATTTCTGAGTTAAATGATGCCAAGTATCACCTCTTCACATATACTTCATCAGTTAATTATTTTTTTCTTTACACAAAAAGTGACTTATTACTGACTAGGGTACATCAGTTTACACATCTGTCTTCGGTTCAGTTTATTTTTTGCATCCATTTTTACATATCTGTTTTTGTAATTGTTGAAGAAAATAAACATAGGTGACAAAAATATGACCAAAAAGATACATTTCTAGCATAAAAATGGACATAAATGGAATGCACACTTACAGATGTCATCCGTTTATAGCAACTTTTTAGAGTGTATGGCAGTCAGCTGGGGTGTGATGTGTCGTATCCTCTCTGTCTGTTTAACCCTAAAACACCCACAGCACCACAATCACTTGAATGGGTCACATTTAGCAGCAGTACTGTGGATATAAATAATGTGTCAATTTACATCCATCTACCCATAGACAATCCCCATTTGGTTCAGTCTAGATCTATCTGAAAAACTGACAGATCCAGACTAAATGCACATGTGACCCAAAAAAAAATTTTAAAAAAAATGAAGAATTGGGGATGGAAATTGATGAGGAAAATTGGAGGGATTGGTCAGTAAGGGCATACAAAGGCATTGTGAAGGTCTCACTGGTAGAGGGGAGTTTTAAAGTTATAACCCGCTTTTACTTAGTACCTGAATGCCTCTCCAGAACGTACCCAGATTCCTATTTTTTGGGCTGCAGACAAGTGGGCTTGATGTTCCATATGCGGTGGTCTTGTAAAGTCAATTGTTTCTGGATACGAGTTTACGCCCTAATATACTGCGGGACCATAGTAAATATTAAGAACCCCAGAATAGCTTTGCTCAACAAACCTGTTAAGGGGGGTGCCTAGACACAACCAAAGTCTAATTTACTTAATGTTCTTAGCAGCTAAAATAGCCATTACGACTGCTTGCAAAAAGCCACTGGTTGGCCTGGCGGAAGTGCAAACTCAATTGGATTTTAACAAATGAAAAGCTGGTCAGCAGACTCAAGGATACCTCTCCAAGGTTTCAGAGTCTGGAATCCTTGGAATGGCGGTTATTTACGAAAGGCAAATCCACTTTGCACTTGGAAGCGCAGTCGCTGTAGATGGGAGGGGACATGCAAGGAAAATTTAAAAAACGGCATTTTGGTAAAATTTAAAAAACGGCATTTTGGTTTGCACATAATAAAATCAGCAGAGCGTTCCCTCAGATTTACAGCGAGTGCAAAGTGGATTTGCCTTTCGTAAATAACCCCCAATATCTTCTATCTCCATAGTGACAGCTTCTTTGGTGATGACCAGGAGTGGTGCCTGGACAGATCATGGCTTATCTCTCCCCCTTTTTTTTTTCCACTTTGTGCTTTTCTCTTCCTTCCGCTTGATTTCTCCACACACTTCTTATATAGTGCAGACTATTCACTATACAGGAGTTTTGTCTTTTTGGTTGGTTATGCTCTTAGCACCTTAGAGCAGGGGTGCCCAACCGCACAAGTGGCCCACGGCGCTCTCCGATGTGGCCCGCCATGTCTTGCTCTGAGATGGCAGGTTGGCAAGCCCAGATCGCGGGTTCCCGACCCGCCATCTCCGAACATTAGTGCGAAGAAAGGAGCCGATGCTTCCTGTATAGCGCCAGCTCCTACACAAGCGAAGTGATACCAAATGTACTCCGCCTATGACAGGAAGCATCGGTTCTGCTCTCTACTGCAGCTGCATGCTTTTCACAATTATGCTCAGGTATGGCGGGTCGGGACACAGGAACCCGCAATCTCGGACAGCAGCCACCAGCACCAGTGATCAGTACAAGTACCCACCATCCGTACCAGTCAGCAGTATAAAGCAGCAGTACCCACCAGTACCAGCCAGCTGCAAGAATCCTGAGGAAGAAATGAAGATTGAGGTCAGTTAAGGAGCAGGTAAACCACTGTGCATCAGTGTGAAAGCAGCCTTAGGCCCCTTTCACACGATAGGTCCGATCGGGTCCACCTGTCTGTTTTTCAGGTGGACTCAAACGGACTCTCCATTCACCGCTATAGAGCGACAGATGTAAACAGACTTGTGTCCGTTTACACCCACCTATCTGCAATGTGATCTCCTTAAAAAAAACAGAAGGGGATCTGTCCCCTTCTGTCTGGGCAGATCAGAGGGCCCTTAGGGTAGAGTGGGTTGCATCTGTGTCTGCTCTACATATGCAGAGTGGACACAGACCTGTAACACCCACCCCCCCTTTCACTCATTGTGGCCCACCACTATTTACCAAGTTGATAAAGTGGCCCTTGCTCCTCAAAAGGTTGGGCACCCCTGCCTTAGAGGGTACCTTTAGCTTGGGATTCGCTCCACGCCCCCCTTATTGGAGAGCCCTGCAATTTCTACATCAGTTCCCTCTTCTATATGCATTTCTGTTATACTTTTACTATATTTTGACACATGTAAACTTGCAATTAAATATTACCATTGCTGCCTCTACCCAATTGTTGGTAATATACCAATAAAATACCAACCAAGCTGGTCTCTTTGGTCCTCCCAAGACCTCCTGCTCTCTAGCTCCCTTGTCACCTCCTCCCATGCTCACCTCCAGGATTTCTCCAGAGCTTCTCCCATCCTTTGGAAATCCCTACCCCAATCTGTCCAACTGTCCCCTAATCATCCATCCTGAAAACTCTTCTCTTTAAAGAAGCCTATCCTGCTTCTAACACACACTGTTTTACTTCGTCCATCAGCTCATCCCCCACAGCCATTACCTTTTGTATTAATTGACCCTTACTTTTTAGATTGTAAGCTCTAATGAGCAGGGCCCCGATTCCTCTTCTACCAAATTGTAATGTCTGCCTGTATTTGGTTAAGCGCTGCCCAAACTGTGCACTATATAAAACCTGTATAATGATAAAAAAATAATATACTCCCCACCTGCAATGCAAACTCACACCTGCTTCTTCCGACAACCGATGATATATCCGTTTTGGCTTCTGTACCTTTTCTTGTGAAAAACTTTCAATATTATTGCTACAGCAAGGACCCTAAAATCTCACATGTTAGTCTCACAAAACAGGTTATATTGTGCAGCGATAAGGTAGGCCGTCACTCACCCCTTGTGTTAAATTGCATTTTTTTTTTCTTTCCCTGGATACCTCCTTTAGTGTCCCCCTAACAGTCCTCCTGCCTTTCTCACCAAGGCAAAAATCACATAGCCCCAGATACCGTAAAGTGGTTGTAAACCTCAGACATGAAATCTGAATGAAGCATAGCCCTCTATAGTGTGCACATGTCTCAATTAAGGGTGGGCTCAGGCGTGTTCACAGCTCCACAAGCCCGAGCCCACCAGGAAGCTTACATTTCGCAGCGCTAATTACAGTGGGACATTTCCCAAGCCGCAGCTGCACAGATTGAAAAATGTCTCACTGCCTGTGATTAGCGCTGCACAGCGTAAGCTTCCTAGTGGATTCGGGCATGTGAAGCTGCGTACATGCCTGAGCCCATCCTTAACTCACTCAAGAGCACCAAGTGTAATTTCTATCTGATGTCACATTCCTCTGCTATAAGCATGAATCACTTCTGGCACATTTTCCTGACAGAGAAAAATAGTGACAGGTGAGGGAACACCAGCAGATTGACAGCCTCAGCTCCTGTGAGCTGTGTGAAGGTGGTGCGGGGGGCACTTTCCCTCCAATCATCTTAGAGCTCTCCCCACCAAGCTCTGCAGAGTAACTTCAGCTCACAGCTTTCTGCTGTAAAAATGTCTGACACTTGTAAAAAAAAAAAAGTGTCCAAAGCTTTTACAGGCATCAAGCTCTTGGGCATTTTCATTTCATTGGCCAGAATAAATAAAATTTATTCTGGCCATTGAAATGATTCATTGTTCAAGCTTTCAGGCGCGTGTAGCAGAGTCTTTTTTTCCGCCTGAACTGAATGTTTTTTCCTAAACACTGCTAAAAGCCTATGTGTGCATGGACAAATAGACTAATATGGACAAGTGGGCAGCTTTAAAAATGTCCACTGTGCATGAGGCCTTAGCACAGTGTTTCTCAACTCCAGTCCTCAAAGCGCCCCAACAGGTCATGTTTTCAGGCCCTCCATTATTTTGCACAGGTGATTTGATCAGTTTCACTGCCTTAGTAATTACCACACCCCTTTCATCTGAGGGAAATGCTGCAAACATGACCTGTTTGGGCGCCTTAATCTGCCTGCCAGTGCAACTTCAAAGACATCTGTGCAGCTTCATGCACAGATGTCCATTGACGTGGCACCCAATATCAGCAAAAGTAGTCCAGGAACTACTTTAAAAAATTGGTGCGGCACCGCAAAGCCCGCATCGCACCAATTGGAATGATGCCATTGCCAGGAATAAGCTGCAACTTGTCATGCGTTTTGACCTGTCAAATCGCATGACATCACTGCAATGTGAACGAGTGCTTACAGTGAGGTTCCTGATGACACCTGTGGTGCATTCGCATCACCAGCTGCAAGAACTCATTGAGACAGCCAGTTGCTGATATGCCCACAAAAGCAGGCCAGGTCTTCAACAGCACAGCAGCAGATCACAATAGATAATATTGGATTTGCTGGATGCATGTTAAAGAGCGTGTTCTGATGTGCAGCAGTCTTCCTCACCTCTCAAGAGATCTGTGGTGGAAAGCTTTGCAGTAGACCATTTATAGGTGAAAGGGATGCCAAATGTCCCCTCACTGCCTGCTTTAACACTCAAAATGCAGAACCACCAGGCTGTTACCCTATTAACTTGAAAGGGTCTTGATCAGCAGCAGTACTGCCTGGCAAATGCGGCAGAGGGTTTTCCTTTTCGCATGTAAACAGCCCTATGTGGCTGTCAGTCCTCGTTTAGGTGGATGGTCAGGGGGCAGTTCATCCACCTTTTACCTCCCCTTTGGCTGCTTGTGTGAACGAACCCTTAGAAAAAAAAAAAAAAATATTCAATAGGTATACTTGTTTAGCTGATCAAAACTTCCACTAAAAGCAATCTGTGCCTACAGCAATTTAGTTATTTCATAGCATAAAAACAGGTGACAATGCTATGCTAACAAATTACAGTTGGTGATTACGTTATCCTGACTGGATGTCATACAATGTCCAGCAGGATAAGTCGCGGGGGCATGCAGAACGGCAATCAGTGGTGTGGTGCATCAGTCTGACACACCGCATGTCTGATCCAGGTAAAGGGCCTCGGACTTGGGCCCTTTACCATGTGAACAGCTGTGTTCAATCAGTGAAAACAGGAAGAGCCATTTATCAGATTTTTCTCCATTCGCACTGAGACACGATTAGAGAGCCGATCGACTGCTCTCCTGATGGGGGTGGGGGGTGTCTGGGCTGATAATCAGAGCATTATCAGTGCAGACCCACTGGAGACCTCCAGGGATGCCCACTAGTGTGGCACTCTGTCCAGTGATTGCCTGTCAGTGCCTCCTGGTCAGTGCTCAGTGAAGGAGAAAACATACTTATTTACAAAGTTTTGTAACAGAAACGAAGAAAAAAAAAAATTCTCAAAAAAAAAATTAAGTGGCGCGCAAAAAATAAAAACCCCAGTGGTGATCGAATACCACTAAAAAGAAAAAATGCGCTATTTGTGGGAACAGAATTATAAAAATTTTGTTTGGGTACAGTGTTGTATGACCACACAATTGTCATTCAAAATGTGAGTGTGCTAAAAGCTGAAATTTGGACTGGGCAGGGAGGGGGAAGTGCCCTGTATTGAAGTGGTTCTAAACATTCACCTCAATACATCCCCTGCATGTAATAAATGTCCCAGGAGTAGATAGATAAGATACACACACACACACACATACTTATCCAAGACCTCTTAATCCAGTGACGTGCCCATCAGGAGCTGCACTGGTCTGTCTTCCTCTCCTTACAGGACCAGAGGTGGCAGCAGCAGGGGCTGTTGGCGCCTGCTACTGTCAATCAAATCCTCTAAAGGTGGGGGCAGGGCTAAGATGCACTGTGTGGATCTATGGACACACAGGCCAACTCAGGAGAGTGTCTGAATGTGTGCCCCATAGCAAGCGGCTTCCTATGGTAGCTGGGGCAGGTTTGGGGTGCAAAACAATTGCACAGTGCAAGTATACTATATTTTAGGAAAATAAAAAAAATTAGGCTTTTACAACTGCTTTAACCACTTCCCTACAGGGCACTTTTACCCCCTTCCTGCTCAGGCCAATTTTCAGCGCTGTCAAACTTTGAATGACAATTGCAGTCATGCAACACTAGAGCTAGACGAATGCTAATTAACAAAAAAAAAATTGTTTGTTATAAAATTTTGCAAACAGGTAATTTTTCTCCCTCACTGATGTCCGCTGATGAGGCTGCAATGATGGGCACCTGTTGTGACTGCACTGACTAATCAGGACATTGATAAGTGTGTCCCTTTTAGAGAAGATGTCCCTTTTAGGGAAGCCGGTATCGGCTCTTCTCATGCTGTCAGCATTAGGAAAGAACTGCCTATAACCGGCTCCTGATTGGAGCCACCGATTGGCTCTGTACCTCAAAATGTGATCAGCAATGTCCTCCTCCGGAAACTGCAATCATAGAGCCCACAGCAGGCACGATCACGGCACGCCGTCATGACAACGTCCAAGAACTAGCCGGTCGTGCCGTAGCAATTATTCGGTCAGCAAGTGGTTAAAGAGGAACTTCACTACCCCCTTACCTTTTCAATTGGGTAGCTAGGGGGCAGTAGAAAAACCTGACAATCTAAACAAGGACACGCTGACACAGAAAAAAACAGAACTGTCGCATTCAGCAGCTGACTACACCTTATTCAAGTTAATGGGGCTGCAGCACAACATCACAGTGGTTCAGCTTGAGAGTTATAACAGTGAGAAAGCAACATAGTGCCTCCCTCTGAAAAGCAATGAATTGCAGATAACTTTTCGAAGGATCAGCAAGGGCTGCTGCACATTTGAACCAGCCCCAAGAAAACACTGAGGTTGTATTATATCCACATGTTAAACCACGGTTTGCCAACTAATCTCACATGAAGGCTACAGTTGAGCCCAACCACCCGTTTATTTGAAGTGTATCTGAAGTCAAACATGCCTTTTTAAAATTTAGATTGCAGGAAAGTTAAAATCTATTTGTCAACCATGTCACTCACATTTGAGAAATTTGACTCAGTCATACCTCTTCACTACCGGTTTTAACCGTGTAGAGTGTGCATTGGGTGGCCCCTATTAACTTGAACAGGACGCATTCAACAGCGGTACTGCCAGACAGTGGCAGCCTACAGCCTTCTGCATAGAGATCTGCTTTTATGGTTACCATAAACAGGAAAGAGCACTACTGACAGGACAACTCTTCCCCAGTACATTGACAGCAGAATATTCAATAGTATAAGCTGGTTTAATTGAAAATTCCAGCAATGTCAATTGTAGGGGGAAGGAGAACAGCCTTCAAAAAAAGACCATCAGTTCCGCTTACAAGGGAAAAAAAAACAAACAAAAAAAACAAAAACAAATGGGGTTGGTTTAATTTCTACACTTCTTACAAATTACTCTCCAGGAGCAGGCATGTACAAAAGTGGTATGAGATAGTCACCCAACACAGCAGAGGGAGAAAAAAAAAAAAAACATTTTGAGATACTATCCCACACCTATGAGTAGCTCTACTGCAGTCCAATTATGGCCAACGTCATACCTCTCCAATCAATCGTGTTGAATTAAAAGTATTTGTTGGGGAAAAAAAAAATCTTCAGTTTCTTTTTCCTCATATTAGGGAGCAAGCTTCTATAGTGTTGCCATACTAAACTTGAGCAATGATAAAAAAACAAACCAAACAAACACTTACCTACATTATTTATTTTTGCACACATCACACACAATGCAAGGTAGTCACTTACCATGCATTGCAGGGCACTAAAAGCATTGTGGAGGTGCCATTAAAAATATGAATGGAACCACAATGCATGGGTGTGAAGCCAGCCTAAGAGCCCAAGGTTTACTTCAACACTTCTGCTTTACAGTGCCAATATGATCTGGTTTGCAAAAAAAAAAAAAAAATGAAACGATAGAAAAGATTTCTCAAGATATAAAATTGCCAGGGACACCATGTACTTGTCAAGGTGTTGACCTGGCTCCAATCTGCTCTAAAAATAGAATGGTAAGCGCAATGACAAGCTGCTACATGTGCTAAACTTCAGCTTTCAGTAATTTAGAGAAGTAGAGATCTGATTAGCCAACACAAATTAAATCTCAAACAGCTCAGAGGAGCAGCCCTTACTTGACTTGCTGACAGTCAAGAGCCTCTAAAGATTTTTGCAATGTGCCAGCACAAGTACAAGTCCAGTTAATAGCAATAAAACACACACAAGCAGTGGCTTGAGAAAAGGATGTTTTAATAGCAGTACTTTATTATGCCATGAACTCATATGGAATTGGCTCAAGGAGCTCAGGTTCCTTTCCAAATGTTCGGACAAAGTGAGCTTCACTTGGTTGGGCTGGCTGCAAAGAAAAAACAGAAGCCATTACTATTTTGCATTAGAACACAGATAAAGAAATAACTGTACAAATGCTCTCAGAACCGGTGAAATTACACTCACATTTACTGTAACAGTAAATAGCTTGGAGAAAGGTCATCACTGAGCATTCTACACAGCAAAGTACAAAATGGACAGTGTCTTTACCTGACGTTTTAGCTCCACCCAGGTGCCGTTCTCTTTTGCTTCCTTTTTCTTCCTCTCGTTTTCCTTCACACGTTGCAGGAAACTGTCTCTGCTCTTTGAGTGGCGGATGTGCTCTACGCGGACATTGATTCTCTTTGCAAGAATCTTGCCTCTGAACAAAGAAAGGTAGTTATGTAATAGTTGGTGTATTTACTGCAACTACTTGCCCAAAAATTAGCTATCAGGACACCCACAAAAAAGGTACATTTCTCAGAATCTCAACAACTGATCAGATTCAGACTGATCACATAAGGAAAAACAATCTTAACCACTGCCTAAGCACGAGACAAACACCACGACTAATTGTCCAGGATCAAAAGATCAGTAACTGGTATATGGGATGTATGGTATGCCTTTAAGCCCCCGTTCACATTTAACAATTTGGGATTGTGGGTGGAATTGCTGTGATTGTGCAAAGATGACAAAACCGCAGCACGCCCGTTTGTGTGCAATTAATCTTTAATGCCACCAGAACATGGTGCGGTTTTGCAATTTATCATGTGGCAATTGCTGCAATTCACACTGCGCAAAGCTGATCACCCAAAAAAGGAGCAGGAGCTTTTGGGTGACAAGCTTAGTGTGAATGTAGCTTATGTGCCGTGTAGCTACATTCACATTAGCGATTAGGGCCGGTGCAAATTGTAGCGGCAGTCCCTCCTGCAGGCCCCAGCAGGTTGATGTGGCTGGCCCTATCCACTGACAGTTTGTTGGCAGTGCATTTATCCCCGGCTCTCAAACACAGCCAGAAATTACCTGTGATCACTGCTAAATGCTCTTTGTCTGCTTCCAGCAGTGATCACTGCAGGTTATTGCTGGCTGTGTAGAGAGCCACAAATAGGTGCAGCCACCTGCAACCCCTGCGGCCGCACCTACTCGCTGAGAGCCGCAGGAGGAACTGCCGCTACAATTCACACCGGTCCTAATGGCTGGTGTGAATATAGCCACACAGCACATAAGCTGCATTCACATGAAGCTTCTGCTCCTTTTTGGGTGACAATGCGGTTTGCAGCGATGGTAGTGCAATAAATCGCATGACAATCACAGCAAAACTATCCTTATTGTTACTGTAAACAATTCCTTTTCTTCCAATGTGGCCCAGGAAGGCCAAAAGGCTGGATACCTCTGCTTTAGAAGAACTTCAACACTTTATACCTACATATTCTCTGTAAAAAGCTGCAGAATTTTTTTTTTATTTTAAAAATCATTAAGCATTAATCTGCTGCCATTCTAAACGCAACTGTTGTCTCCTCTGACAGGACACAAGCCAAACATTAAGACCTGACTTGGGTTTTAAGAGGAGGTTTCATTTAGCCCTCTTGAATAACCAAAATAGACATACAGATCTAAATGGCAAAGTGAAGGGGCTCTGCATTAACAAGGTTACAAAAGGTTACCTACTTGACTTGTTTGTTGACAATTATTCCAACAGCATGCTGTGTGACATTGTAGATCCGACCAGTCTTGCCATGGTAGCACTTGTGTGGCATACCTTTCTGGATTGTGCCTGTACCCTGTAAGTAATGAAACTGGGTTAGCCAACTGCAATGCAATGACAATTTAAAGAAACAGTATGAAGTCAGCATTGCCTGTTGTAGCAAGATTCCAGCTGTTCTAGTTTCATTTTTAAAGATATGAGCTTCCCTAGTTTAAACAGGCAACTTTCCAGCTTATAAGAACCAGGGATTTGCATGACAAAATAAGCTTCCAAAACAGCTCAGCCGAATGTTCAGATTTTACTCTAAAGTACTGAACAGCCAGCCATACACAGACTCAAAGGAGAGTTTGTTTTTTTAATTATGAATACAAAATGATTGCTCTCAGAACCGGTGAAATGTTGAACTCACATTTACCAAGAAAGTAAATAGTTTGGAGAAGGATCATCACAGAGCAATTTAAAACTTGCTGCCTTTCAAAAATGGCAATGCATACAATTAAACAGATTTTATAGAGCCCAAAACCACCAAGACAATATTATCCATAAACGATATTGGCCTTCTGCTGCTTTTTCTACTATGCAAACAGGCCTAAGCCCAAATGCCACTTGTCTATAGAATCAAGCTTAAAGGGGTATTCGACCCAAAACCAAAAATGTAATATTGCAGTTTACCAATCATTAGATGTGGTGGCTGCATTAGTTTCGCTTTACCTTTTTTCACCTAGTGATCTGAAAAGTAACACCTGTATTAGTGCCTCTATTCTTCGATTAAGGAGTAACAGACATCTTTGGACAGCAGAAAGGTTAGTCTGGGGGAGGGGAGTGTTTAGACCGATTTAACACACTACTTGGAGCCAAACTCCAGTTAACACTTTTTACACAGTTACAGCAGTTTTTTCCTCTTTGGATAAAGGTTTTACCCGAAAACCAATCACTGTAAGCACCACTGCCAGTGTAAATGGTTTGCCTCAAACCTCTGCAGGTCAGCTTGTTCTGTTGAAAAAGACGTAAAACTGTAGTAAACATCACTTGATGACTTGTACCTACAGGTAAGCTTGCCTGTAGGTACAAGAATATTTCCTAAACGTGCATAGCTTAGGGGATATTCACTATTCCTGCAGCCAGTGACATCACTGCTGCATGTGCACTGTTCTGAAGAAATGGCATAGTGAGTATGCAATCCTTTTAGAGTGCTGTGGCGTGATCGTAGCTCAGCCAAACAGCTAGAGCCCACAAACCCAGAAGCAAGACCAGGTGAAGATGGAAGCCCAGCCAGCTGCCATCGCTGGGGGGCCTCGTTTTAAAGGCAAGTCTCTCATAATGGGATGGCATGCGATGCACACTGACATTAACTTGCTGGGGTTATTTATTTTCTTCCACATTGTTACCGCTTTAATGACCAGATCTACTAAAGGAACGAAAGCCTGACAAAAAGAAAACTAATGCAGCAATCACATCTAGGAACTGGTAAGCTGCAATATATTATAATGTTTTGGGATCAATACTGCTTCAGAAAGCAATTGAACGCATGTGGGGAGTAAAGCCTGTCTAAGCATATTTACTTTATTGAACATAAATATTTGAGTTTATCTGCATATATTTAAGTGGTTATTTGGTCTGGCAGACATTGTATGTACAGCAATGTTAATGATTTAAATGTATTCAAGCGGTTGTCTGCCCTGACCAAAAAAAAAAAAAACACCTTTTATTATAAGCTTACCTGTAGGTAAAAATGTTCAAGAGAAAACGCACGCTTTAAATGCAAATAAATTTTATCAAATAGAATAGGTAGCCGCCGGGCACCTTAAAGTTTAGAGGTTTTAGAAAGTGTGAAACACGTTAGTGATGGACGACTGCTTAAAAGAATTAAGAAGGGGATTGAGCAGTGCAATAGATTTATCCATATTTATATTATGTTGTAGCATACAAATCTCCTAATTTGGACTAAACGCATCCTACCCTCCTCATCACATGAGAGAAGAGCAGAAGTTTACAAAATAGCTTATATTGAGGAGAATTTATGATATATCAGGCCAGTGAACAGGAATGACGAGAGTATTTCTGGCAAAAACAGGTATTTTTTTCTGCACTAGCAAGAAGAGAAAAAACGAATACAGCCACCACACCTAATGGCTGATAAGATGCAATATATTACATGTTTGTTCTTGGGTATGTATATACTTTAATTAGCCAGACGTGCAAGGTTTTCTGTTAACTATCCACTGTCAGCTTGATGAATTACACGACAATGGTCTTTGTCTTTTCTTCCACTGTAAGTCAAAACAGCAATCAGTGGTGCAATGTGTCAGATAGAAGGCTGCACAATCATTCAGTGCTGAAGTTTCTCAAGGACTTTTAAGATGTTGATCATCCTAAATTAGAACATTCATTTAACCTGCTTTCCCAAAAAAACTGCTTCATTTTTAAGACCAGCTATGTAGTGAGCAGAATGAACAAAAATGTTTTGCTCTACTTTTACACCAGTTTATACAAGACTGGACAAGTTCAGGGATGCCATCAAAAATGTGGTGTAAAATAGTGAAAGCAAATGTTCAATCGTTGACTAAAGGGGAAAGTTTCCTCCTTTTATCCACTGGATTAAAAGCCCCCCAATTTAAGGGTGTCAGAAACGATCGCAAAAAGTACAAATGGTCACATAAAACATAACAGGTAACTATAGTAAAAATGAGCAGCATTTTATAGTGCATTATCTTTAGCAATTCAGACTCTGCAGGGTAAAACTATTCCATGGCATATAAAAATACATTCATTGCCTGCTTTGCTTGAATATCGTTCCATATTCAAGATGAATTTCAGAATATTTGTATTTGGCTAGGTGAGCTTATGCAATCAAAAAGGAGTAGGCCTTTCCCAAAATGCTTACCATTACTAGTCTTGGTTCCTGTCAATAGTATTAAAATATTTGGAAACCTAAAAATTTAAAAACATAGATCATACCTTGATGTCCACAATATCACCCTTCTTGTAGATGCGCATATAGGTTGACAGTGGCACCGGACCTAGAAGAGAAATTATGCCATTAACACCAGAGAACTCCCTCACTTTATACAAGCCTTCTTCCAGCTTAAAGCAGAGTTCCACCCAAAAGTGGAACTTCTGCTTTAAGCACGCCTCGCCCACTTACATGCCACATTTGGCATATAAGAACCAGGGATTTGCATGACAAAATAAGCCTCCAAAACAGCTCAGCCGAATGTTCAGATTTTACTCTAAAGTTCTGAACAGCCAGCCATACACAGACTCAAAAGGAGAGTGTTTTTTTTAAATACAAAATGATTGCTCTCAGAACCGGTGAAATGTTGAACTCACATTTACCAAGAAAGTAAATAGTTTGGAGAAGGATCATCACAGAGCAATTTAAAACTTGC
>JBBGZY010003681.1:0-47076 GCA_037952925.1 Lithobates clamitans
TTTCAAGGCTAGAAGGGCCGACAGTGCTATTCTGGTCATTTTGGACAATATTCGAGTTAAAAGGTCCGGCAGTGCAATTTTGCTTATTTTGGACCATTTTCGGGCTAAATGGGCCGGGGGTTCAATTTTGGTAATTTTGGACCAATTTCGGGCTAATAGCGCCAGCAGTGCGATTTTAGTGATTTTGGACCATTTTCGGGCTGAAAGGGCCGGGAGTGCGATTTTGGTCATTGACCATTTTCGAGTTAAAAGGTCCGGCAGTGCGATTTTGCTTATTTTGGACCATATTCGGGCTAAACGGGCCGGGGGTTCAATTTTGGTAATTTTGGACCAATTTCGGGCTAATAGCGCCAGCAGTGCGATTTTAGTGATTTTGGACCATTTTCGGGCTGAAAGGGCCAGGAGTGCGATTTTGGTCATTGACCATTTTCGAGTTAAAAGGGCTGGCAGTGCTATTTTGCTCATTTTGGACCATATTTGGGCTAAACGGGCTGGGGTTCAATTTTGGTAATTTTGGACCAATTTGAGGATAAAACTGCCATCAGTGCGATTTTGGTCATTTTGGACCACTTTCGGTCTAAAAGGGCCTGCAGTGCGATTTTGGTCATTTTGAACCCGTTTCAGGCTAAAAGGGCCGGCAGTGCGTTTTTGGTCATTTTGGACCAATTTCGGTCTAAAAGGGCCGGCACTGCAATTTTGGTAGCTTTGTCGGATTTTCGGGTTAAACGGGGGTTCGATTTTGGTATTTTTGGATCATTTTCAAATTAAAAGGGTCGGCAGTGCGATTTTGGTTATTTTGGACTATTTTTGGGCTAAAAGGGCCGGCAGTGCGATTTTGGTAATTTTGGACCATTTTTGGGCTAAAAGGGTCGGCAGTACGATTTTGGTATTTTTGGATCATTTTCAAATTAAAAGGGCCGGCAGTGCGATTTTGGTAATTTTGGACCATTTTCGGGCTAAAAGGGCCGGCAGTGCGATTTTGGTAATTTTGGACCATTTTCAGGCTAAAACGGCCGGGGGTTCGATTTTGGTATTTTTGGATCATTTTCAAATTAAAAGGGTCGGCAGTGCGATTTTGGTAATTTTGGACTATTTTTGGGCTAAAAGGGCCGGCAGTGCGATTTTGGTAATTTTGGACCATTTTTGGGCTAAAAGGGTCGGCAGTACGATTTTGGTATTTTTGGATCATTTTCAAATTAAAAGGGCCGGCAGTGCGATTTTGGTAATTTTGGACCATTTTCGGGCTAAAAGGGCCGGCAGTGCGATTTTGGTAATTTTAGACCATTTTCAGGCTAAAACGGCCGGGGGTTCGATTTTGGTATTTTTGGATCATTTTCAAATTAAAAGGGTCGGCAGTGCGATTTTGGTTATTTTGGACTATTTTTGGGCTAAAAGGGCCGGCAGTGCGATTTTGGTAATTTTGGACCATTTTTGGGCTAAAAGGGTCGGCAGTACGATTTTGGTATTTTTGGATCATTTTCAAATTAAAAGGGCCGGCAGTGCGATTTTGGTAATTTTGGACCATTTTCGGGCTAAAAGGGCCGGCAGTGCGATTTTGGTAATTTTGGACCATTTTTGGGCTAAAAGGGTCGGCAGTACGATTTTGGTATTTTTGGATCATTTTCAAATTAAAAGGGCCGGCAGTGCGATTTTGGTAATTTTGGACCATTTTCGGGCTAAAAGGGCCGGCAGTGCGATTTTGGTAATTTTGGACCATTTTCAGACTAAAACGGCCGGGGGTTCGATTTTGGTATTTTTGGATCATTTTCAAATTAAAAGGGTCGGCAGTGCGATTTTGGTAATTTTGGACTATTTTTTGGGCTAAAAGGGCCGGCAGTGCGATTTTGGTAATTTTGGACCATTTTTGGGCTAAAAGGGTCGGCAGTACGATTTTGGTATTTTTGGATCATTTTCAAATTAAAGGGGCCGGCAGTGCGATTTTGGTAATTTTGGACCATTTTCGGGCTAAAAGGGCCGGCAGTGCGATTTTGGTAATTTTGGACCATTTTCAGGCTAAAACGGCCGGGGGTTCGATTTTGGTATTTTTGGATCATTTTCAAATTAAAAGGGTCGGCAGTGCGATTTTGGTAATTTTGGACTATTTTTGGGCTAAAAGGGCCGGCAGTGCGATTTTGGTAATTTTGGACCATTTTTGGGCTAAAAGGGTCGGCAGTACGATTTTGTTATTTTTGGATCATTTTCAAATTAAAAGGGCCGGCAGTGCGATTTTGGTAATTTTGGACCATTTTCGGGCAAAGAGGGCCGGCAGTGCAATTTTGGTAGTTTTGTACAATTTTCGGGTTAAAAGGGCGTGGGGTGAGATTTTGGTAATTTTTGACCAATTTAAAGATAATATGGCCGGGGGTGCGATTTTTGACCATTTCCAAGCTAATAGGGCCGGCAGTGCGATTTTGGTAATATTGGACCAATTTCGGGCTAAATGGGCCAGCAGTGCGATTTTGGTCATTTTGAACCATGTTTGGCTAAAAGGGCCGGGAGTGCGATTTTGGTCATTTTGCACCATTTTCGGGCTAAAAGGGCCAGGAGTGCGATTCTGGTCATTTAGGACCATGTTTGGGCTAAAAGGGCCGGCAGTGCGATTTTTGGTAATTTTGGACCATTTTCAGGCTTAAAAGGCTGGCAGGGCGATTTTGTCATTTTGGACCCATTTTGGGCTAAAACGGTCGGCAGTGCGATTTTGGTCATTTTGGACCATGTTTGGCTAAAAGGGTCGGGAGTGCGATTTTGGTCATTTTGCACCTATTTTGGGCTAAAAGGGCCGGCAGTGCGATTTTGGTCATTTTGGACCATTTTCGGGCTAAAAGGGCCAGGAGTGCAATTTTGGTAATTTTGGAGCAATTTTGGGCTAAAAGGGCCAGCAGTGCGATTTTGGTCATTTTGGAACCATTTGGGGCTAAAAGGGCCAGGAGTGCGATTTTAGTAATTTTGGACCAATTTCGGGCTAACAGGGCCGGGAGTGCGATTTTGGTAGTTTTGTACAATTTTCAAATTAAAATGGCAAGGAGTGCGATTTTGGTCATGTTGGACCATTTTCAAGTTAAAAGGGCCAGCAGTGCGATTTTGGTAATTTTGGACCATTTTCAGGCTAAAACGACCGGGGGTTCGATTTTGGTATTTTTGGATCATTTTCAAATTAAAAGGGTCGGCAGTGCGATTTTGGTTATTTTGGACTATTTTTGGGCTAAAAGGGCCGGCAGTGCGATTTTGGTAATTTTGGATCCATTTCGGGCTAAAAAGGCAGAGAGTGTGATTTTGGTCATTTTTTACCAATTCCGGGCTAAAAGGGACAGCAGTGCGATTTTGGTCATTTTGGACCCATTTCGGGCTAAAAGGGCCGGGAGTGCGATTTTGGTCATTTTGGAAAAATTTCGGGTTAAAAGGGCCGGCAGTGCGATTTTTGGTAATTTTTGACCATTTTTTAACTAATATGGCTGAGGGTGCGATTTAGGACCATTTCCAGGCTAAAAGGGCCGGCAGTGCTATTTTGGTCATTTTGGGCCATATTTGAGTTAAAAGGGCCCCCCGGGGGTTCAATTTTGGTAATTTTGGGCAAATTTCAGGCTAAAAGCGCCAGCAGTGCGATTTTGGTGATTTTGGACCATTTTCAGGCTGAAAGGGCCGGGGGTGCGATTTTGGTCATTTTTGACCATTTTCGAGTTAAAAGGTCCAGCAGTGCGATTTTGGTAATTTTGGACCATATTCGGGCTGAAAGGGCCGGTAGTGCGATTTTGGTCATTGACCATTTTTGAGTTAAAAGCTATCCGGCAGTGCTATTTTGGTAATTTTGGACCATATTCGGGCTAAACGGGCTGAGGTTCAATTTTAGTAATTTTGGACCAATTTGAGGATAAAACTGCCATCAGTGCGATTTTGGTCATTTTGGACAACTTTTGGTCTAAAAGGGCCTGCAGTGCGATTTTGGTCATTTTGAACCCATTTCAGGCTAAAAGGGCCGGCAGTGCGATTTTGGTAATTTTGGACCTATTTCGGGCTAAAAGGGCCGGCAGTGCGATTTTGGTCATTTTGTACCAATTTCGGTCTGAAAGGGCTGGCAGGGCGTTTTTGGTCATTTTGGAACAATTGCGTGCTAAGAGGGCCGGCAGTGAAATTTTGGTAGTTTTGTACAATTTTCGGGTTAAAAGGGCGTGGAGTGAGATTTTGGTAATTTTTGACCAATTTCAAGATAATATGGCCGGGGGTGAGATTTTCGATCATTTCCAGGCTAAAAGGGCCGGCAGTGCGATTTTGGTAATATTGGACCAATTCGGGCTAAATGGGCCAGCAGTGCGATTTTGGTCATTTTGGACCATGTTTGGCTAAAAGGACCGGGAGTGCGATTTTGGTCATTTTGCACCTATTTTGGGCTAAAAGGGTCGGCTGTGTGATCTTGGTAATTTCGGACCATTTCAGGCTAAAAGGGCCAGGAGTGCGATTTTGGTAATTTAGGACCAAGTTTGGGCTAAAAGGGCCAGCAGTGCGATTTTTGGTAATTTTGGACCATTTTCGGGCTTAAAAGGCTGGCAGTGCGATTTTTGTAATGTTGGACCATTTTCAAATTAAAAGGGCCAGCAGTGCGATTTTGGTAATTTTGGACCATTTTTGGGCTAAAAGGGCCGGGGGTTCGATTTTGGTATTTTTGGATCATTTTCAAATTAAAAGGGCCGGTAGTGCGATTTTGGTCATTTTGGACCATTTTCGGGCTAAAAGGGCCAGGAGTGCGATTTTGGTCATTTAGGACCAATTGCGGGCTAAGAGGGCCGGCAGTGCAAGTTTGGTAGTTTTGTACAATTTTCAAGTTAAAAGGGTGGGGAGTGTGATTTTGGTCATTTTTGACCATTTTCGAGATAATATGGCCGAGGGTGCGATTTTGGACTATTTCCAGGCTAAAAGGGTCGGCAGTGCGATTTTGGTAATTTTGGACCAATTTCGGGCTAAATGGGCCAGCAGTGCGATTTTGGTGATTTTGGACCATGTTTGGCTAAAAGGGTCGGGAGTGCGATTTTGGTCATTTTGGACCCATTTCGGGCTAAAAGGGCCGGCAGTGCGATTTTGGTCATTTTATACCAATTTCGGTTTAAAAGGGCCGGCAGTGTGTTTTTGGTCATTTTGGAACAATTGCGGGCTAAGAGGGCCGGCAGTGCAATTTTGGTAGTTTTGTACAATTTTCGGGTTGAAAGGGCGTGGAGTGCGATTTTGGTTATTTTTGACATTTTTGAGATAATATGGCTGTGGGTGCGATTTTCTACCATTTCCAGGCTATAAGGGCCGGCAGTGCGATTTTGGTAATTTTGGACCAATTTCGGACTAAATGGGCCAGCAGTGCGATTTTGGTCATTTTGGACCATTTTCGGGATAAAAGGGCCAGGAGTGCTATTTAGGTCATTTAGTATCAATTGTGGGCTAAGAGGGCCGGCAGTGCAAGTTTGGTAGTTTTGTACAATTTTCGAGTTAAAAGGGCGGGGAGTACGATTTTGGTCATTTTTAACCATTTTCGAGATAATATGGCTGGGGGTCCGATTTTGGACCATTACCAGGCTAAAAGGCCTGGCAGTACGATTTTGGTAATTTTGGACTGATTTCGGGCTAAAAGGGCTAGGGGTTCGATCTTGGTAATTTTGGACCAATTTCAGGCTAAAAGGGCCGGCAGTGCGATTTTGGTAATTTTGGACCCATTTCTGGCTAAAAAGGCCGGCAGTTCGATTTTGATAATTTGGACCATGTTTGGCTGAAAGGGCCGGGAGTGAGATTTTGGTCATTTTGCACCCATTTTGGGCTAAAAGGGTCGGCAGTGCGATTTTGGTCATTTTGGACCCATTTTGGGCTAAAAGGGTCGGCAGTGCGATTTTGGTCATTTTGGAACATTTTCGGGCTAAAAGGGCCAGGAGTGCGATTTTGGTCATTTTGGACCAATTTCAGGTTAACAGGGCCGGGAGTGTGATTTTGGTGGTTTTGTACAGTTTTCGAATTAAAGGGCAAGGAGTGCGATTTTTGTCATTTTGGACCATTTTCGTTATAAAAGGGCCGGCAGTGCAATTTTGGTAATTTTGGATCCATTTCAGGCTAAAAGGGCCGGAAGTGTGATCTTGGTCATTTTTTTACTAATTCCAGGCTAAAAGGGCCAACAGTGCGATTTTGGTCATTTTGGACCCATTTCAGGCTAAAAGGGCCAGGAGTGCGATTTTTGTCATTTTGAACCATTTTCGAGCTAATATGGCTGAGGGTGCGATTTTGGACCATTTCCAGGCTAAAAGGGCCAGCAGTGCGATTTTGGTGATTTTGGACCATGTTTGGCTAAAAGGGTCGGGAGTGCGATTTTGGTCATTTTGGACCCATTTCGGGCTAAAAGGGCCGGCAGTGCGATTTTGGTCATTTTATACCAATTTCGGTTTAAAAGGGCCGGCAGTGTGTTTTTGGTCATTTTGGAACAATTGCGGGCTAAGAGGGTGCGATTTTGGACCATTTCCAGGCTAAAAGGGCCGGCAGTGCTATTTTGGTCATTTTGGACCATATTCGAGTTAAAAGGGTCCCCCGGGGGTTTAATTTTGGTAATTTTGGGTGAATTTCGGGCTAAGAGTGCCAGCAGTGTGATTTTGGTGATTTTGGACCATTTTCGGGCTGAAAGGACCGGGGGTGCGATTTTGGTCATTTTTGACCATTTTCGAGTTAAAAGGTCCGGCAGTGCGATTTTGGTCATTTTGGACCATATTCGGGCTAAATGGGCTGGGGGTTCAATTTTGGTAATTTTTGACCAATTTGAGGATAAAACTGCCATCAGTGTAATTTTGGTCATTTTGGACCACTTTTGGTCTAAAAGGGCCTGCAGTGCAATTTTGGTCATTTTGAACCCATTTCAGACTAAAGGGGCCGGCAGTGCGATTTTGGTCATTTTGGACCCCATTTTGGGCTAAAAGGGCCGGCAGTGGGATTTTGGTCATTTTATACCAATTTCGGTCTAAAAGGGCCGGCAGTGTGTTTTTGGTCATTTTGGAACAATTGTGGGCTAAGAGGGCCGGCAGTGCAATTTTGGTAGTGTTGTACAATTTTCGGGTTGAAAGGGCCGTGGAGTACGATTTTGGTCATTTTTGACCATTTTTGAGATAATATGTCCGGGCGTGCGATTTTTGACCATTTCCAGGCTAAAAGGGCCGGCAGTGCAAATTTGGTAATATTGGATCAATTTTGGGCTGCTAAATGGGCCAACAGTGCGATTTTGGTCATTTTGGACCATGTTTGGCTAAAAGGGCCGGGAGTGCGATTTTGGTCATTTTGCACCTATTTTGGGCTAAAACGGCCGGCAGTGCGATTTTTGTCATTTTGGACCCATTTTGGGCTAAAAGGGTCTGTAGTGTGATCTTGGTAATTTTGGACCATTTTCGGGCTAAAAGGGCCAGGAGTGTGATTTTGGTCATTTTGGACCAATTTCAGGCTAAAAGGGCCAGCAGTGCGATTTTGGTCATTTTGGACCCATTTGGGGCTAAAAGGATCGGGAGTGCGATTTTGGTCATTTTGTACAATTTTTGAGCTAAAAGGGCGGGGAGGGCGATTTGGTAATTTTGACCATTTCGAGATAATTGGCCAGGGGTGCGATTTTGGACCATTTCCAGGCTAAAAGGGCGGGCAGTGCGATTTTGGTAATTTTTGACCCATTTCGGGCTAAAAAGGGCGGGAGTGCGATTTTGGTCATTTTGGACCAATTTCGGGCTAACAGGGCCAGGAGTGCGATTTTGGTAGTTTTGTACAATTTTCAAATTAAAAGGCCAAGGAGTGCGATTTTGGTCATTTTGGACCATTTTCGGTATAAAAGGGCCGGCAGTGAGAATTTGGTAATTTTGGACCCATTTTGGGCTAAAAGGGCCTGCAGTGCGAGTGCAAAATTACCAAAATCGCACCCCCGGCCCTTTTAGCCCGTAAATGGTCCAAAATGACCAAAAATCGCACTGCTGGCCCTTTAGCCCGGAAATAGTCCAAAATCGCACACCATTTTGGTCATTTTGGACCGCTTTCAGGCTAAAAAGGCCAGGGGTGCCCTTTTGGTTATTTTGGACCGCTTCAGGCTAAAAGGGCTGGCAGTGCCATTTTGGACCGCTTTCAAGATATAGGGGCGGGGGGTGCGATTTTGGTAATTTTGGACCGATTTCAGGGCTAAAAGGGCCGGGGGTGCGATTTTGGTCATTTTGGACCGCTTTCAGGCTAAAAGGGCCGGGGGTGCGATTTTTGTCATTTTGGACCGATTTCAGGCTAAAGGGCAAGGGGTGCGATTTTGGACCACTTTTGAGATAATGGGGCCAGGGGTGTGATTTTGGTCATTTTGGACCACTTTTGAGATAATGGGGGCCAGGTTTGTGATTTTGGTCATTTTGGACTGCTTTTCAGGCTAAAAGGGCCGGGGTGTGATTTTAGTAATTTTGGACTGCTTTCGGGCTAAAAGGGCCAGCAGTGCCATTTTGGACCGCTTTCGAGATAAAGAGGCCGGGGGTGTGATTTTGGACCATTTTCGAGATAAAGGTGCCGGGGGTGCGATTTTGGTCATTTTGGACCACTTTCGCGCTAAAAGAGCCAGCAGTGCCCTTTTGGGCCGATTTCGAGATAAAGGGGCCGGGGGTGCGATTTTGTTCATTTTGGACCCCTTTTTGGCTAAAAGGGCTGGGGGTGCCCTTAGTCATCTTGGACCATTTTTGAGATAAAGGGGCCGGGGGTGTGATTTTGGCCATTTTGGACTACTTTCAGTCTAAAAGGGCAGGGGGTGCGATTTTGGATGACTTTCGAGATAAAGGGGCCGGGGGTGCGATTTTGGTCATTTTGGACCACTTTCAAGATGAAGAGACCGTGGGAGCGATTTTGGTCATTTTGGACCGCTTTCGGGCTAAAAGGGCTGGGTGTGCGATTTTGGTCATTTTGGACCGCTTTCAGGCTAAAAGGGGCCGGGGGTGCGATTTTGGTCATTTTGGACCGATTTCGGGCTAAAAGGGCCTGGTTGCGAATTATGTAATTTTGGACTGGTTTCGGGCTAAAAGGGCCAGGGTGCGATTTTGGTCATTTTGGACCGCTTTCAGGCTAAAAGGGCCGGGGGTGCGATTTGGACCACTTTCAAGATAAAGGGGCCGGGGGTGCGATTTTGGTCATTATGGACTGCTTTCGGGATAAAAGTGCCATTTTGGAGCGCTTTCTAGATAAAGAGGGCTGGGGGTGCGATTTTGATAATTTTGGACCACTTTCAGGCTAAAAGGGCCAGGAGTGCACTTTTGGTCATTTTGGATTGCTTTTGGACTAAAGTGCAGGGAGGTGTGACTTTGGTCATTTTGGACCATTTCCGAGATAATGGGCCGGGGGGTGCGATTTTGGTCATTTTGTACAATTTTTGAGTTAAAAGGGCGGGGAGGGCGATTTGGTAATTTTTGACCATTTTCGACATAATATGGCCAGGGGTGCGATTTTGGGACCATTTCCAGGCTAAAAGGGCGGGCAGTGCGATTTTGGTAATTTTGGACCCATTTCGGGCTAAAAAAGGCCGGGAGTGCGATTTTGGTCATATTGGACTAATTTCGGGCTAACAGGGCCAGGAGTGCGATTTTGGTAGTTTTTGTACAATTTTCAAACTAAAAGAGCAAGGAGTGCGATTTTGGTCATTTTGGACCATTTTCGGTATAAAAGGGCCGGCAGTGTGAATTTGGTAATTTTGGACCCATTTTGGGCTAAAAGGGCCGGCAGTGCGAGTGCAAATGACCAAAATTGCACCCCCCCGGCCCTTTTAGCCCGTAAATGGTCCAAAATGACCAAAATCGCACTGCTGGCCCCTTTTAGCCCGGAAATAGTCCAAAATCGCACACCATTTGGTCATTTGGACCGCTTTCAGGCTAAAAAGGCCAGGGGTGCACTTTTGGTTATTTTGGACCGCTTTCAGGCTAAAAGGGCTGGCAGTGACATTTTGGACCGCTTTTGAGATATAGGGGCCGGGGTGCGATTTTGGTAATTTTGGACCCCTTTCAGGCTAAAAGGGCCGGGGGTGCGATTTTGGTCATTTTGGACCGCTTTCAGGCTAAAAGGGCCGGGGGTGTGATTTTTTGTCATTTTTGGACCGATTTCAGGCTAAAAGGGCAAGGGGTGCGATTTTGGACCACTTTTGAGATAATGGGGCCAGGGGTGTGATTTTGGTCATTTTGGACCACTTTTGAGATAATGGGGCCAGGTTTGTGATTTGCGTCATTTTGGACCGCCTTCAGGCTAAAAGGGGCGGGGTGTGATTTTAGTAATTTTGGACTGCTTTCGGGCTAAAAGGGCCAGCAGTGCCGTTTTTGACCGCTTTCGAGATAAAGAGGCCGGGGGTGCGATTTTAGACCATTTTCGAGATAAAGGTGCCGGGGGTGCGATTTTGGTCATTTTGGACCACTTTCGCGCTAAAAGAGCCGGCAGTGCCCTTTTGGGCCGATTTCGAGATAAAGGGGCCGGGGGTGCGATTTTGTTCATTTTGGACCCCTTTTTGGCTAAAAGGGCTGGGGGTGCCCTTAGTCATCTTGGGACCATTTTTGAGATAAAGGGGCCGGGGGTGCGATTTTGGCCATTTTGGACTACTTTCAGTCTAAAAGGGCAGGGGGTGCGATTTTGGATGACTTTTGAGATAAAGGGGCTGGGGGTGCGATTTTGGTCATTTTGGACCACTTTCAAGATGAAGAGAACCGTGGGAGCGATTTTGGTCATTTTGGACCGCTTTCGGGCTAAAAGGGCTGGGTGTGCGATTTTGGTCATTTTGGACCGCTTTCAGGCTAAAAGGGGCCGGGGGTGCGATTTTGGTCATTTTGGACCGCTTTCAGCTAAAAGGGGCCGGGGTTGCGAATTTTGTCATTTTGGACTGCTTTCGGGCTAAAAGGGCCGGGGTGTGATTTTAGTAATTTTGGACTGCTTTCGGGCTAAAAGGGCCAGCAGTGCCATTTTGGACCGCTTTCGAGATAAAGAGGCCGGGGGTGCGATTTTGGACCATTTTCGAGATAAAGGTGCCGGGGGTGCGATTTTGGTCATTTTGGACCACTTTCGCGCTAAAAGAGCCGGCAGTGCCCTTTTGGGCCGATTTCGAGATAAAGGGGCCGGGGGGTGATTTTGTTCATTTTGGACCCCTTTTTGGCTAAAAGGGCTGGGGGTGCCCTTAGTCATCTTGGACCATTTTTGAGATAAAGGGGCCGGGGGTGCGATTTTGGCCATTTTGGGACTACTTTCAGTCTAAAAGGGTAGGGGGTGCGATTTTGGATGACTTTTGAGATAAAGGGGCCGGGGGTGCGATTTTGGTCATTTTGGACCACTTTCAAGATGAAGAAACCGTGGGAGCGATTTTGGTCATTTTGGACCGCTTTCGGGCTAAAAGGGCTGGGTGTGCGATTTTGGTCATTTTGGACCACTTTCAGGCTAAAAGGGGCCGGGGGTGCGATTTTGATCATTTTGGACCACTTTTGAGATAATGGGGCCAGGTTTGTGATTTTGGTCATTTTGGACCGCCTTCAGGCTAAAAGGGGCGGGGTGTGATTTTAGTAATTTTGGACTGCTTTCGGGCTAAAAGGGCCAGCAGTGCCGTTTTGGACCGCTTTCGAGATAAAGAGGCCGGGGGTGCGATTTTGGACCATTTTCGAGATAAAGGTGCCGGGGGTGCGATTTTGGTCATTTTGGACCACTTTCGCGCTAAAAGAGCCGGCAGTGCCCTTTTGGGCCGATTTCGAGATAAAGGGGCCGGGGGTGCGATTTTGTTCATTTTGGACCCCTTTTTGGCTAAAAGGGCTGGGGGTGCCCTTAGTCATCTTGGACCATTTTTGAGATAAAGGGGCCGGGGGTGCGATTTTGGCCATTTTGGACTACTTTCAGTCTAAAAGGGCAGGGGGTGCGATTTTGGATGACTTTTGAGATAAAGGGGCTGGGGGTGCGATTTTGGTCATTTTGGACCACTTTCAAGATGAAGAGACCATGGGAGCGATTTTGGTCATTTTGGACCGCTTTCGGGCTAAAAGGGCTGGGTGTGCGATTTTGGTCATTTTGGACCGCTTTCAGGCTAAAAGGGGCCGGGGGTGCGATTTTGGTCATTTTGGACCGCTTTCAGGCTAAAAGGGCCGGGGTTGCGAATTTTGTCATTTTGGACTGCTTTCGGGCTAAAAGGGCCAGGGTGCGATTTTGGTCATTTTGGACCGCTTTCAGGCTAAAAGGGCCGGGGGTGCGATTTTGGACCACTTTCAAGATAAAGGGGCCGGGGGTGCGATTTTGGGTCATTATGGACTGCTTTCGGGATAAAAGTGCCATTTTGGAGCGCTTTCTAGATAAAGAGGGCTGGGGGTGCGATTTTGATAATTTTGGACCACTTTCAGGCTAAAAGGGCCAGGGGTGCACTTTTGGTCATTTTGGATTGCTTTTGGACTAAAAGTGCAGGGGGGTGTGACTTTGGTCATTTTGGACCATTTTCGAGATAAATGGGCCGGGGGTGCGATTTTGGTCATTTCTTACCGCTTTTGGGCTAAAAGGGCCAGGGGTGCGATTTTGGACCACTTTCGAGATAAAAGGGCCAGGGCTGCGATTTTCGTCATTTTGGACCGCTTTCAGGCTAAAAGGGCCGGGGGTGCGATTTTGGTCATTTTGGACCGCTTTCAGGCTAAAAGGGCCAGGGGTGCGATTTTGGACCACTTTTGAGATAATGGGGCCAGTGGTGTGATTTTGGTAATTTTTGGACCGCTTTCAGGCTAAAAAGGCCAGGGGTGTGATTTTGTTCATTTTGGACTGCTTTCGGGCTAAAAGGGCCAGAAGTGCTATTTTGGACCGCTTTCGAGATGAAGAGGATAGGGGGGTGATTTTGGACCATTTGTAAAATAAAGGGGCCAGGGTGAGATTTTGGTCATTTTGGACCACTTTCGGGCCAAAAGGGCCGACAGTGCCATTTTGGACTGATTGCGAGATAAAGGGGCCGGGGGTGCGATTTTGGTATTTTGGACCGCTTTCAGACTAAAAGGGCCGGTGTGTGATTTTTGTCATTTTGGACCGCTTTTGGGCTAAAAGGGGTGGGGGTGCGATTTTGGTCATTTTGGACCATTTTCAAGAAGGGGCAGGGGTGCGATTTTGGTAATTTTGGACCGCTTTTGGGTTAAAAGGGCCAGGGGTGCGATTTTGGACCTCTTTCAAGATAAAGGGTCTGGGGTTCGATTTTGGTCATTTTGGACAATTTTCGAGATAAAAGGGCCCGGGGGTGCGATTTTGGTGATTTTGGACCGCTTTCAGGTTAAAAGG
Organism: Lithobates clamitans; assembly: GCA_037952925.1. Classification (NCBI taxonomy): domain Eukaryota; kingdom Metazoa; phylum Chordata; class Amphibia; order Anura; family Ranidae; genus Lithobates; species Lithobates clamitans. Next base: position 13,270 of record JBBGZY010003681.1, read on the forward strand.
GCCAGGGGTGCAATTTTGGTAATTTTGAACCACTTTTGGCCTAAAAGGGCCGGGGTGCGATTTTGGTAATTTTTGACCACTTTCAGGCTAAAAGGGCCGGGGGTGTGATTTTGGACCACTTTCGAGAAAAAGGGGCCGGGGGTGCGATTTTGGTCATTATGGACTGCTTTCGGGATAAAAGGGCCGGAAGTGCCATTTTGGACTGATTTCGAGATAAAGAGGGTTGGGGGTGCAATTTTGGTCATTTTGGACTGATTTTGGGCTAAAAGTGCCTGGGATGCGATTTTAGTCATTTTGGACCATTTTCAAGATAAATGCACTGGGGGGTGCGATTTTGGCCATTTTGGACTGCTTTCAGGGTAAAAGGGCCGGGCGTGCGATTTCTGACCACTTTCAAGATAAAGGGGCCAGGAGTGCGATTTTGGTCATTTTGCTCCGCTTTCCGACTAAAAGGGCCAGGGGGTGCGATTTTGGTCATTTTGGACTGCTTTCAGGTTAAAAGGTCCAGGGTGCGATTTTGGACCACTTTCAGGCTAAAAGGGCCAGCAGTGCCATATTGGACTGCTTTCGAGATAAAGAGGCTGGGGGTGCGATTTTGGACCATTTTTGAGATAAATTCCCCTGGGGTGCGATTTTTGTCATTTTTGGACCGCTTTTGGGCTAAAAGGGCGGGCAGTGCCATTTTGGACTGATTTCGAGATAAAGGGGCCGGGGGTGTGACTTTGGTCATTTTGGACCGCTTTCAGGCTAAAAGGGCCGGGGGTGCGATTTTGGTCATTTTGGACCGCTTTTGGGCTAAAAGGGCTGGGGGTGCAATTTTGGTAAATTTGGACCATTTTCAAGATAAGGGGGCCGGGGTGTGATTTTGGTCATTTTGGACCGCTTTCGAGCTAAAAGGGCAGGGGGTGCGATTTTGGACCACTTTCAAGATAAAGGGGCCTGGTTGCAATTTTGGTCATTTTGGACCATTTTTGAGATAACGGGGCTGGGGTGTGATTTTGGTCATTTTGGATCGCTTTCGGGCTAAAAGGGCCGGGGGTGCGATTTTGGACCACTTTCGAGATAAAGGGGCCGGGGGTGCGATTTTGGTCATTTTGGACCATTTTCGAGATAAAGGGGCCCAGGGTGCGATTTTGGTCATCTTGGACTGCTTTCAAGATAAAGGGGCCGGGGGTGCGATTTTGGCGATTTTTGACCGCTTTCAGGCTAAAAGGGCCAGAGGTGCATTTTTGGCCATTTAAAATACCAGCCTCAAACCTCCCCTCATTGCCGGTCTAATGCACTCCTGAAAAAAAACAGCCTCCAACCTACCCTCATAGTAGGTCCAACTCACACCTGAAAAAAAATACAGGCCTCCAATCTCCCCTCATAGCCGGTCCAACACATGCCTGAAAAAAACATACCGGCCTCCAACCTCCCCTCATAGCCGGTCCAACACACGCATGAAAAAAAAATACCGGCATCCAACCTCCCCTCATAGCCGGTCCAACGCACGCCTGAAAAAAAGTACCGGCCTCCAACCTTTGCTCATAGCTGGTCCAACACACGCCTGAAAAGAGATACCGGCCTCCAACCTCCCCTCATAGCCGGTCCAACGCACACCTGAACAAAAAAATACCGGCCTCCAACCTCACCTTATAGCTGGTCCAGCGCACGACTGAAAAAAAATACCGGTCTCCAACCTCCCCTTATAGCTAGTCCAATGCATGCCTGAAAAAAAATACCGGTCTCCAACCTCCCCTCATAACCGGTCCAACGCACGCCTGAAAAAATACCAGCCTCCAACCTTCCCTCATAGCCGGTCCAACTCACGCCTGAAAAAAAATACCGGCCTCCAACCTCCCCTCATAGCTGGTTCAATGCACGACTGAAAAAAAATACCGGCCTCCAACCTCCCCTCATAGCCGGTCCAACTCACGCCTGAAAAAAAATACCGGCCTCCAACCTCCCCTCATAGCCGGTCCAACCAACACACGCCTAAAAAAATACCAGCCTCCAACCTCCCCTCATAGCCAGTCCAACTCATGCCTGAAAAAAAAATGGCCTCCAACCTCCCCTTATAGCTGGTCCAATGCATGCCTGAAAAAAAATTGTGGCCTCCAACCTCCCCTCATAGCCGGTCCAACGCATGCCTGAAAAAAAATACCGTCCTCCAACCTCCCCTCATAGCCGGTCCAACGCACGCCTGAAAAAATACCGGCCTCCAACCTCCCCTCATAGCCGGTCCAATGCACGACTGAAAAAAATACCGGCCTCCAACCTCCCCTCATAGCCAGTCCAACTCACGCCTGAAAAAAAATACCGGCCTCCAACCTCCCCTCATAGCCGGTCCAACCAACACACGCCTAAAAAAAATACCGGCCTCCAACCTCCCCTCATAGCCAGTCCAACTCATGCCTGAAAAAAAAATGGCCTCCAACCTCCCCTTATAGCTGGTCCAATGCATGCCTGAAAAAAAATTCTGGCCTCCAACCTCCCCTCATAGCCGGTCCAACGCATGCCTGAAAAAAAATACCATCCTCCAACCTCCCCTCATAGCCGGTCCAACGCACGCCTGAAAAAATACCGGCCTCCAACCTCCCCCCATAGCCGGTCCAACGCACGACTGAAAAAAAATACCAGCCTCCAACCTCCCCACATAGCCAGTCCAACTCACGCCTGAAAAAAAATACCGTCCTCCATCCTCCCCTCATAGCCGGTCCAACGCATGCCTGAAAAAAAATACCAGCCTCCAACCTCCACTCATAGCCAGTTCAGCTCAAACCTGAAAAAAAATACCGGCCTCCAACCTCCCCTTATTGCTGGTCCAATGCACGCCTAAAAAAAATGGCCTCCAACCTCCCCTTATAGCCTGTCCAATGCATGCCTGAAAAAAATACCAGCCTTCAACCTCTCCTTATTGCTGGTCCAATGCACGCCTAAAAAAAAAACGGCCTCCAACCTCCCATTATAGCCCATCCAATGCATGTCTGAAAAAAAAATACCGGCCTTGAACCTCCCCTTATAACCGTCCAACGCATGCCTGAAAAAGAAATTCCAGCCTCCAACCTCCCTTCATAGCCGGTCCAACTCGCGCCTGAAAAAAAAATACCGGACTCCATCCTCCCCTCATAGCCGGTCCAATACACGCCTGAAAAAAAATACCATCCTCCATCCTCCCCTCATAGCCGGTCCAACGCATGCCTGAAAAAAAATACCAGCCTCCAACCTCCACTCATAGCCAGTTCAGCTCAAACCTGAAAAAAAAATACCGGCCTCCAACCTCCCCTTATTGCTGGTCCAATGCACGCCTAAAAAAAAAATGGCCTCCAACCTCCCCTTATAGCCCATCCAATGCATGCCTGAAAAAAAAATACCGGCCTTCAACCTCCCCTTATAACCCGTCCAACGCATGCCTGAAAAAAAAAATCCAGCCTCCATCCTCCCCTCATAGCCGGTCCAACGCACGCCTGAAAAAAAAAAAACCCGGCGTCCAACCTCCCCTCATAGCCGGTCCAACGCACGCCTGAAAAAAATACCTGCCTCCAACCTCCCCTCATGGCCGGTCCAACTCGCCCCTGAAAAAAAAATACCGGCCTCCAACCTCCCCTCATAGCCAGTCTAACGCACGCCTGAAAAAAACAATACTGGCCTCCAACCTCCCCTCATAGTCAGTCCAATGCATGACTGAAAAAAAATACCGGCCTCCAACCTTCCCACATAGCCGGTCCAACGCACGCCTGAAAAAAAATACCAGCCTCCAACCCCCACTCATAGCCAGTTCAGCTCAAACCTGAAAAAAAAAAATACCGGCCTCCAACCTCCTCTTATTGCTGGTCCAATGTACGCTTAAAAAAAACGGCCTTCAACCTCCCCTTATAACCCGTCCAATGCATGCCTGAAAAAAAATACCAGCCTCCAACCTCCACTCATAGCCAGTTCAGCTCAAACCTGAAAAAAAAATACCGGCCTCCAACCTCCCCTTATTGCTGGTCCAATGCACGCCTAAAAAAAAAAAAGGCCTCCAACCTCCCCTTATAGCCTGTCCAATGCATGCCTGAAAAAAAAATACCGGCCTTCAACCTCCCCTTATAACCCGTCCAACGCATGCCTGAAAAAGAAATTCCAGCCTCCAACCTCCCCTCATAGCCGGTCCAACACACGCCTGAAAATAAAATACCGGCCTCCAACCTCCCCTCATAGCCGGTCCAACGCACGCCTGAAAAAAAGTACCGGCCTCCAACCTTTGCTCATAGCTGGTCCAACACACACCTGAAAAGAGATACCGGCCTCCAACCTCCCCTCATAGCCGGTCCAACGCACACCTGAACAAAAAAATACCGGCCTCCAACCTCACCTCATAGCTGGTCCAACGCACGACTGAAAAAAAATACCGGCCTCCAACCTCCCCTCATAGCCAGTCCAACTCATGCCTGAAAAAAAAATACCGGTCTCCAACCTCCCCTTATAGCTGGTCCAATGCATGCCTGAAAAAAAATACCAGCCTCCAACCTCCCCTCATAACCGGTCCAACGCACGCCTGAAAAAATACCGGCCTCCAACCTCCCCTCATAGCCGGTCCAACTCACGCCTGAAAAAAAAATACCGGCCTCCAACCTCCCCTCATAGCTGGTCCAATGCACGACTGAAAAAAAATACCCGCCTCCAACCTCCCCTCATAGCCGGTCCGACTCGCGCCTGAAAAAAAATACCGGCCTCCAACCTCCCCTCATAGCCAGTCCAACGCATGCCTGAAAAAAAATAATGGCCTTCAACCTCCCCTTATAACCCATCCAACGCACACCTGAAAAAAAATTCCAGCCTCCAACCTCCCCTCATAGCTGGTCCAACGAACGCCTGAAAAAAATATAGGCCTCCAACTTCCCCTCATAGCGGGTACAACGCACGCCTAAAAAAAACGGCCTCCAACCTCCCCTCATAGCTGGTCCAACGAAAACCTAAAAAATAAAAACCGGCCTACAATCTCCCCTTATTACCGGTCCAACGCACACCTGAAGAAAAATACCGGCCTCCAACCTACCCTCATAGCCGGTCCAATGCATGCCTGAAAAAAAAATACCGGCCTCCAACCTCCCCTCATAGCCGGTCCAATGCACGCCAGAAAAAAACATACTGGCCTCCAACCTCCCCTCATAGCAGGTCCAATGCACACCTGAAAAAAAAATACTGGCCTCCAACCTCCACTCATAGCCAGTCCAACGCACACCTGAAAAAAATACCGGCCTCCAACCTCCCCTCATAGCCGGTCCAACGAAAACCTAAAAAATAAAAACTGGCCTCCAATCTCCCCTTATAGCCGGTCCAACGCACACCTGAAAAAAAATACCAGCCTCCAACCTCCCCTCATAGCTTGTCCAACACACGCCTGAGAAAAAAATATCAGCCTCCAAACTCCCCTCATAGCTGGTCCAACGCATGCCTGAAAAAAATACCGACTTCCAACCTCTCCTCATAGTCAGTCCAACGCACGCCAGAAAAAATACTGGCCTCCAACCTCCCCTCATAACCGGTCCAACGCATGCCAGAAAAAAAATACCGGCCTCCAACCTCCCCTCATAGCCGGTCCAACGCATGTCTGGAAGAAAATTACCGGCCTCCAACCTCCCCTCATAGCCGGTCCAATTCACGTCTGAAAAAAAAATACCGGCCTCCAACCTCCCCTTATAGCCCGTCCATGCACGCCTGAAAAAAAATACCGGCCTCCAACCTCCCCTCATAGGCAGTCCAATGCACGCCTGAAAAAAAATACCAGCTTCCAACCTCCCCTCATAGCCGGTCCAACACATGCCGGAAAAAAAAAATACTGGCCTCCAACCTCCCATTATAGCCGGTCCAATGCATGCCTGAAAAAATAAATACCGGCCTCCAACCTCCCCTTATAGCCGGTCCAATGCATGCCTGAAAAAAATATACCGGACTCCAATCTCCCCACATAGCCAGTCCAACGCACGCCTGAAAATAAATATCAGCCTCCAACCTCCCTTAAAGCTGGTCCAACATATGCCTGAAAAAAAAATACTGGCCTCCATGGGAGCCTATGGGTGACGTCAACACACTGCAACATGGGAGCCTATAGGTGATGCCACCACACCGCAACACGCGATCCTATGGGTGACGTCACCATACCGCAACATGGGAGCCTATGAGTGACGCCACCACACTGCAACTTGGGAGCCTATGAGTGACGCCAACACACTGCAACATGGGAGCCTCTGGGTGATGTCACAACACAGCAATATGAGAGCCTATGGGTGATGTCACCACACAGCAATATGGGAGCATATGGGTGACGCCACCACACAGCAACTTGGGAGCCTATGGGTGACGCCACCACATTGCAACATGCGATCCTATGGGTGACGTCACCACACACCAACATGGGAGCCTATCAGTGACACCAACACACTGCAACATGGGAGCCTATGAGTGACACCACCACACTGCAACATGGGAGCCTATGGGTGATGCAACCAAATAAGAGGTTTGGGACTTTATATGATGACAGGACATAGAACGTTAAGTGCCTCCATCCCTGTTGGCAATTTGCATAAAGAGAGAGTTTGGCACTTTGTGTGAAGCATACAGCCGAATTGGACAACATGAACAAGGAGTGTCTGATGGGTGTACAATAATAAATAGCTTAATAGCATTGTGTCATATCATGTACATAATATCATAGCATGAACCAAATGCATCGAATTACATATAGTTTATTACATATAAATCACATAGTAACAAGGTAACATACTTTTATAGTAACATGTGGGTACATGACATTAACAACATGACAAAAAAGAAACCTCCAGACTCTAAAATCTATGTTCACATATTTGTAGCAAGACCATAACACATTGATATAGGCCAGTAATATAATGTTAAAATTATTTGATATCACTCTTGGATTATAAAATCAAAATGTAGGCATCTATATAGCTCAACGCGTTTCATGGATAACCTCCAATCTTTTGGAGCCTATGGGTGATGTCACCGCACCGCAACATAGGAGCCTATGGGTGACACCACCACACCGCAACTTGGGAACCTATGGGGGACACCAACACACTGCAACTTGGGAGCCTATGGGTGACACCACACTGCAACTTGGGAGCCTATGGATGACACCACACTGCAACTTGGGAGCCTCTGGGTGACACCACACTGCTACTTGGGAGCCTATGGGTGACACCACACTGCAACTTGGGAGCCTGTGGGGGACACCACACTGCAACTTGGTAGCCTATGGGTGACACCACACTGCAACTTGGGAGCCTATGGGTGACACCACACTGCAACTTGGGAGCCTATGGGTGACACCACACTGCAACTTGGGAGCCTATGGGTGACACCACACTGCAACTTGGGAGCCTATGGGTGACACAACACTCCAACTTGGGAGCCTATGGGTGACACAACACTGCAACTTGGGAGCCTATGGGTGACACCACACCACAACTTGGGAGCCTATGGGTGATGCCACCCCCCTCCGGCTCCTGTGTCACCCACACTGTTTGCCGCCCCCCCAAAAAAAAATTACCACCACTGGTGTATTCACAGGTGCGAATGCACCCTAACTTTAAAAGCTAGTTATAAATTGGGGCTGTTGCCATTTTTGTATAGCATGCTGAACACATTGACCTATTGGAGTTGATTTACTAAAGGCAAGTGCAGTCACTGTAAATCTGAGGGAAAGATCTGAAATGAGGGGCTCTGCTGATTTTATCATCCAATCATGTACTGCATGATAAAATGCTGTTTTTTATTTTTCCTTGCATGTCCTCCTCAGATTTACAGTGCAACCACTTCTAAGTCCACCTGCAGTGCAAAGTGGATTAGCCATTATTAAATAAACTCCATTGGACGCTGCTATTGTATTGTGCTGGGCTTCTAGTGTGTTCTGCATCTTTAAAGAAGAAGATTGGGAATAGAAAAAAATCGAACCTTTATACTCACCTCTATGCTGCAGTATCTGTGTGATGCTGCAGCTGCCCCCTCCCGACCGCTGGCTCTAAGCCTGAGAACTGAATGATCACATGACCGCTGATTACTCCATTTTCGGTTCGCTCTGAGCAGCGAGCGGTGACTGTGAGTGACTTTGCCCCTCCAGTGCTCACTGGAGCACCGGGTAAGGGAGGGGGCGGGCACAGCTGGTTCAGGCTTTCAGTGGCAGGCTGAGAGGCTGAGCCAGCTGATGATCAGGCATCTGGCTGGATCCCAACAATATGGTCAGAAACCTTCCAAAGCCTGTAGTGGCTCTGTGACATTAGTTGACAGTGGACTTAAGTGCACTCCTGTGACCCACAAGAGAAGTATGGCCAAAAAAAAGCTATCACCATAATTCTCTTTTAAAGGGTAACTCCACTTTTATGGCAGTGAGGACCCCAGCTCCAAACTCACCAAGGTGAAGTGCAAGCGGACTATCTCGGTACAGATGGGAATGGATATGTAGCAAAATACAACAAATATATATAAAAACCAACAGAACTTTATATCTGGGTTCCCCCTTGTATCTACATTATCCGGTACAGGTATATATTGGCTTCAGCTTTGGTCACAGCTTATTGTCACTACTCATATGCACTCTGGTCCCTTACTTGCTTTGTGTCCTATCACTCACTCCTTGCACCATTCTATTATTATTGTCTCCACTTCCGGTTTGGACACATTTTACTTTCTGCACTCTTTCCCCACACTTTCTGGTACTAACTCATCTAATTTGGCACCTAATATACTCTTATTGATCAATAAAGGTTAATACTATCACCCTTTTACACTTTTCCCTGGGGGTGTTTGGCTATGGATCTATTTCACCCTTTTTTGTTCTTTTTTGTTGACTAGTGGTTTACTTTCTCACCCTCGCTGTTTTCGTATGTTTTGGTATCATTCTTTATATCTCCCCCTTTTCATTGAAAAAATATGTATATCTCATTGTACTGTATTTTATTCACAGACACATTTCCTGATGAAGCGGGTTCCCCGCGAAACTAGTTGAAATTCCCTGTTATCTGTGCTTATTTTAACATTGTTTGTATCAATTTTGATTATTGTATAAATAAGTATTGTTTTTATATATATTTGTTGTATTTTGCTACATATCCTTTCCCATCTGTACTGAGATAGTCCGCATGCACTTCACCTTGGTGAGTTTGGAGCTGGGGTCCTCACTCCCAAATTTCTACTTCAACTAAATTTGGATGATGGTACAAATTTTATTTATCCCATTTTGATATGTGAGGCCAACAAACTCATTTATATAACTCCACTTTTATGAAAAAAACATTGCAAATAAAAGATAATAATTATGAAATCACAATCTAATGCGGGAAAACCCGCATCCAATTTGCATAGGTGTGAACCCAGCCAAAGGGGAATCACTTCTAAAGGGATGCAGACCCTGCCACTTTCCACTGTTTGCTCCGGGCTGCTTGTAGCTGCACATCAATGGCCCATGGATTTAAATGGGATGTACCAGTATGGCAAGAGCAATGTCTCATTTAGCTTTATGGAATGTTGGTGCAATGGTGCAGGTAGGCCAGTGCTAAATTTTTTACTGACCGGGCTGCATATTTGAAGGTCGCTTCCATCGGAGCAGGCAAATAAGGACCTGATTGTGTGTGTGAGGGGGGGGGGGGGTTGTATTGTGGAACGTACGGGAATTTATAGTAAAAAGAGAAAAGTTGTTTAATGGATGGCTAGTTGAACACTTGTGACATTAATTAATCTTCAGTATAAGAAATAACAGGTGAAAGTATTACAAGAGTAAGGAACAATTAGAGGAACTTACTTTTATTGGCAAGTCTCAATCATGATGTTTGCAGAATAAAATGGAAGCGTAATAAATTACTATATGGCTTGTATGGAAAGGAACATTGATTTTTAGGAAGATGCAGTTCAGTCTTCTCTTTGGCAAGCTGTCAGCATGAAGTAATATCAGATTTGTCCACCAGATGGCAAAGAAGTCTGTGTAATCTTGCAGCCACTTCACATTATTTTCATCCTGCAGATTTTGGTGTTTATAGAGCTGAGTTAAATTGTTTAAATATGTTTTACTTTTTGTGTTATCCAATAAGCACCAATTCTGGTGGGAAAAACTTCAAAATAATTTATAAAGCACTTTAGTGACATCACAAGAGAATTTAAAGCGGAGCGCCGCCGAAAGAAAATTTTTTAAAAGTCAGCAGCTACAAATACTGCAGCTGCTGACTTTTAAAACATGGACACTTACCTGTCCAGGGCGCCCGCGATGTCGGCACCCGAGGCCGAAGCGTCTCTCCGTCCTCGGGTGCTGCCGCCTCCATCTTCGGTAAGGGAATCAGGAAATGAAGCCGTGCGGCTTCACTTCCCGGTTCCCTACTGCGCATGCGCGAGTCGCGCCGCGCAATACGAATGCTCCCTGCTGCCTCTGGGACCCGTGTGTGTGTTTCCCAGCAGGCAGCGGGAGGGAGCAGGAATGGGCGTAAATAACCGCAGATTCTGCGGCTATTTATGCCGGAAGTGGGTACAGATACCTGTAATATACAGGTATCTGTACCCCCCTCCCCCCTGAAAGGTGCCAACTGTGTCACCGGAGGGGGGGAGGAATCTGATTAGTGGAAGTTCCACTTTTGGGTGGAACTCCACTTTAAGGTATACTAAGGTTACTTTTCTTGCAAATAGTCATTGAAGTCAAATGTGATATCAGGAGAAAGCTTTTGGCTGTGCCTAATTTTTTTACATCATTAATGACAAATTAATATAAAAGAAGAGTCCCCTAGGTGCCTTTTAGAACAGCATTGGCTGAAATATTCACCTTCTCTCTGGCATTGTCCTTGGTAGTAATTCTTTTATTCCACTAGATGTCCTCAGTCTCCCAGGTTGAATGACTCCCACTCCAGGATACTTCAGTCCAGAAGACTGAGGACATTTTTTGAGGACAGAGTGTCATAGACTCTTATGCCACATACACACGATTGGAAATTCCGCCAGCAAAAGTCCGATGTGAGCTTTTGGTCAGAAATTCCAACCGTGTGTATGCTCCATCGGACTTTTGCTGGCCTAATTTCCGCCAGCAAAAGATTGAGAGCAGTTTCTCTATTTTTCCGTCAGAAAAAGTTCCTATCGGAAATTCCGTTCGTCTGTATGCAATTCCGACGCGCAAAAAAACATGCATGCTCAGAATCAAGTACGAGACAGAAGCACTCGGTCTGGTAAAACACGTGATTAGCAGAAGGAGCCCAAAGGGTGGCACGCTTCGTATGGAACTTCCCTTTTCTAGTGCCGTCGTACGTGTTGTACGTCACAGCATTCTTGACGTTCAAAAGTTCAGTAAACTTTTGTGTGACCGTGTGTATGCAAGCCAAGCTTGAGCGGAATTCCGTCAGAAAAACCATCCAAGGTTTTTCCGACAAAAATTCCGATCATGTGTACGCGGCATTAGGCCTAGTTCACATCTATGCAGGTTGCAGTTTGCATATTCCAGGTGCAGTTTGCATTTTTCAATACACATTTTTGATCCATTGGAATCTTTGGAACCAAAAACCAGAAAAAAGTCCCAGGTCCTTTCCATAAAATGCACAGATGTGAACGTAACCCGCAGGAAACCATGTTAAATGGACTGTAGTGTGTTTCTGCAAACCTGAAAATGCACTAAAAAAATGCATAGGTGTGAACCAGGCCTTAATGTAATTATGCAGAAAGCGGCACTGTTCTTTCCATTATTGAGGACTGCCCACCGCTGGAGAAGGAGGTGAGGAAGAAAACCCTGCTTGTCATGTGACCAGCCTAAAGACATATGGAAAAGGTAAGTATAAAAAAAAAAAGAAAAAAAATTACAGCTGTGGGTCATCTCCATGAAAATTTGGTGGGGAATCCCAGAGTTGGGCTTAAGGCTCCATTCACACTAGCGCGTTTTTTGATGCATTTTGCATTTTGCAGAAATGCATGGGAATTTTTTAACATGGGTTCCTATGGAACATGTTCACATCAATGCCTTTTTGTATCTCTGCATTTTTGGAAAGGGTCAGGGACTTTTTTTCACGCAAAATGCAGTGTTTTGCATGTAATAGAATTCAATGGACCAGCATCAAAAATGCAAGTGCACCGTTTTTGCAGCGTTTTTACAGCGTTTTTGATGCGTTTTTGGCGGGTTTTTTTGCACTTGTGAGAGAACTGTAAGTACCCCGGCCTTGTCAAATGTGCCAGCAATAAACTGGGACCAGGCCAGGAAATTACTAGTTCTAGTACTACAAGGACAAATGGATAATAAATCTATTAATATTTGATACCCTCTAGGGGGGGAGAAACATCACATAAACAAGCCAATTCTCAATTACTCACTAAGCAGCTCTTAGGCTGAGACCAGCTCTGATGGGGGGAGTGAGCGGTGGTCCTGCATACTTAGGCTGTCTCAATGCTGTTGATGAGAATTGTAATTTTGTTAGCCAGTCTTTTCATTTAGGAACTGCAGGGTCTGACTCTGGAACAGTGATGGCCATTACTCCTTAATGTGCAACATACAGAGCAGTACTCTGGACAGGCCATGAATAAAAGTCTACATCTACTCTCTGAAGTTCTATTGGTGAGTTTGAGGTGACTGAGGAATCCTCTTTCTTTTCTTTTTTTTCCCACCAAGTTACCCCTTTCTATATAAAAAGCTCAATTCACAAAGAAAGTGATTCTGAATTCAGAAGTTTTCTTATCTTAATACATTTTAAGATAAAAAAAACCTTCTTTGTGCAGCAGCCCCCCTCATACCTGAGCCCCATTTCGATCCAACAATGTTGCATGAGAGCCTCAGCTGTCCAGGACTCTCCCTCCTGATTGGCTAAGTCAATCAAAGCCAGTGAGCCAATGAGGAGAGAGCGGGGGCGGGGCCGAGCCGGGGCTCCGTGTCTGAATGGACACACAGAGCAGCAGCTCGGCTCGGGTGCCCCCAAAGCAGACTGTTTGCTGGAGGGGCCAGGAGCGCTGGCGGTGGACCCAAGAAGAGTAAGATCAGGGCTGCTCTGTGCAAACCCATTACACAGAGCAGGTAAGTATGACATGTTTGTTATTTTTCTTAAAAAAAAAAAAAAAAAAAAACAAGACTTTAATGTATCTCTTTAACACAAGAATAAGGATCTTTGTTTGCACCCATGTGACTGTCCATTTCAAATCCCATTGGATTTGAAGATTAAAATAACCCACTCTTCTGTTTAGAATAAGGATCCTTACCCTGGTGTTTTTTGGTTTGTGAATTTTATATGATTTATAATCCTTTTGTTTTATAAAATGTCCAGGTAAGCTAAGCTTTTCTTATTTTTGTTACTATGAGGAGCTTTGCTGTTAAAGGATAAGTCCACCCTAATGCCCTGTACACACAATAGGATTTTCCGACAACAAATGTTGGATGTGAGCTTGTTGTCGGAAAGTCTGACCGTGTGTATGCTGCATAGAACATTTGTTGTCGGAATTTCCGCCAACAAATGTTTGAGAGCAGGTTCTCAAATTTTCCAACAACAAAACTTGTTGTCTGAAATTCCGAGCATGTGTACATAAGTCCGATGCACAAAAGACCACGCATGCTCGGAAATAGGCAGAAGAGCCGCACTGGCTATTGAACCTTCTTTTTTCTCGGCTCGTCGTACGTGTTGTACATCACCGCGTTCTTGACGTTCAGAATTTCCGACAACATTTGTGTGACCGTGTGTATGCAAGACAAGTTTGAGCCAACATCCTAGGGAAAAAAATCCACGGTTTTGTTGTCGGAAAATCCTACCGCATGTACAGGGCATAACACTAAAATCTCTACATCTTCAGACATCCACGATCTAACACTAACCTATCTAGCACTGTAAAGAAGAAATCAGTATACATACCCTTTTTGAAGCCGATCCGACCCAATCCCATGCTGAGCTGTCAGCCACGGCTTTGGGTGCAGAGGACACAGCCGACAACGAAAGCCCCATAGTGAATCTATAGGTGACGTCACTTCACATTCATTTCACAACTATTGTCGGCCGTGTCCTCTGGAGAGCTTCCGCCACTGGAGACCAGATTGAATCGGCTTCAAAAAAAGGTATGTATAGCGATTTCTTCTTTACAGAGCTAGATAGGTTAGGCTTATATCGTGGATGTCTGTAGATGTAGCGATTTCAGTGTTGGGTGGACTTCCCCTTTAAAATGTATAAGACTGCATTCACACCTGAACAGAGCGACTTTAAGGCGTTTTTATTGAAGAGTTTTTGAGAATTTTTATAAATGTGTTACAAGGGTATTTCTTGTTAAATTTGTTTATTGAGGGGAAAAAAAAGGCATGGGGAATATAACAGACCAGAGGAAGTTCAGATGCAACATCCATAATGCAAAGAACAGAACTATTACAAGCATTTTTTAGCTTCAGGGGTTTTTGTTTAGCCAATAGAAAGCACTAGGGTAAGGAGAAGGTGAACGAGATTAGGGGTGGGGAGCTGCTCTTTGAGCAGAAAACAGGCAACGAAACGTTCATAAAAAGCTCATGTTGCACGTTTTCAGGCATTCCCATTGAAGTCCAAGGGGCCTAATCTGCCTCCAATCTGCCAAAAAAAGAAGTACTTTTTTGAGTGACAGGCATTTTGCTTCAGGTAACAGAGCTCTCAAATGTGAACAGGGGCCATTGAAATAAATGGGATTTGGCTTGTTGAGCGTTTTAGAGCTCTTAGAGGTGTGAATGGGGCCTAAATCAGGAATTCTTAACCTTTTTTCAATCACGAAAGTATGCAATATCTTGAGCTATATTAGTCTAAAATTTAAAAAAACAAAAGAAGACATGTGGTCCCCCAAAATCCACACTAGACCTCTTTTTTTGGGGGGGGGTTCCCTCCCAAAATCCATACCAAACCCTTATCCAAACATGACAACTGACTGGCCAGGAAAAGGGCCTGAATCATGCCAGGCCACATGCCCTCAACATGGGGGGGTACCTTGCTGGGTTGCAAAGCCCTGGAAAGTCACATTGCCATCCTGTCCTTAGCCTGGTGGATGTGGGGGTCTCTAAGAATAGCGAGGGAGGGGGATTATAGGAACCTGGAAGCCTTCCTTAAAATAAGGGGCCCCCTCGATATCTCACCTTCCTCCTACGTGAATTAGTACTGTAGAACCTCAGTTGGGAAAAGCTGATGTATATTAGTATTTGATGAAGTAGGGAAGTGTTAAAACCAATGTCTAGTATTATTATTTTACATTTTTTTGCTGTGTCTCCTTGGAGAGATTACCACCTTTCCTTGAAACACAATAGGAAGTGATAGGACATCTTTCCAAACTGAGAGGGGAAATCCCTTCCCAAACAGATGCCCTCATTGAAATGTTTCCCCCGACTTCCTATACTTATTACTACTGTAACATTCTGAATCTTTGTGGAAATTTGTGTCTTTGTTTGGTGAGAGATTCATCCTCGTCTTGGTTTTGATGACCATTGCCATGTGACCATTGTCATGTGATGGGAAATCAGGTGCCCTCATTGAAATATTTCCCCTTACCACCTATTCTTGTTACAACTGTAACATTTTGGATCTTTGTGGAGATTTGCAATCTCGTTTGGTGAGAGATTCATCCTCGTCTTGGTTTTGATGACCATTGCCATGTGACCATTTTAACCACTTCAGCCCCGGACCATTATGCTGCCTAAGGACCAGAGGACTTTTTCCAATTTGGCACTGCGTCGCTTTAACTGCTAATTGCGCGGTAATGCAATGCTGTACCCAAACGAAATTTGCGTCCTTTTCTTCCCACAAATAGAGCTTTCTTTTGATTGTATTTGATCACCTCTGCCGTTTTTATTTTTTGCGCTATAAATGGAAAAAGACCGACAATTTTGAAAAAAAATGATATTTTCTACTTTTTGTTATAAAAAAAAAATCCAATAAACTCAATTTTAGTCATACATTTAGGCCAAAATGTATTCTGCCACATGTCTTTGGTAAAAAAAATGTCAATAAGTGTATATTTATTGGTTTGCGCGAAAGTTATAGCGTCTACAAGCTAGGGTACATTTTCTGGAATTTACACAGCTTTTAGTTTATGACTGCCTATGTCATTTCTTGAGGTGCTAAAATGGTGGGGCAGTACAAACCCCCCCCCCCAAATGACCCTATTTTGGAAAGTAGACACCCCAAAGAAATTTCTGAGAGGCATGTTGAGCTCATTGAATATTAATTTTTTTTGTCCCAAGTGATTGAATAATGACAAAAAAAAATAAAAATTACAAAAAGTTGTCACTAAATGATATATTGCTCACACAGGCCATGGGCATATGTGGAATTGCACCCCAAAATACATTCAGCTGCTTCTCCTGAGTACGGGGATACCACATATGTGGGACTTTCTGGGAGCCTAGCCGCGTACGGGACCCCGAAAACCAATCACCGCCTTCAGGATTTCTAAGGGCGTAAATTTTTGATTTCACTCCTCACTACCTATCACAGTTTTGAAGGCCATAAAATGCCCAGATGGCACAAACCCCCCCCCCCAAATGACCCCATTTTGGAAAGTAGACACCCCATGCTATTTGCTGAGAGGCATGTTGAGTCCATGGAATATTTTATATTTTGACACAAGTTGCGGGAAAGTGACAAATTTTTTTTTTTTTTTTGCACAAAGTTGTCACTAAATGATATATTGCTCACACAGGCCATGGGCATATGTGGAATTGCACCCCAAAATACATTTAGCTGCTTCTCCTGAGTATGGGGATACCACATGTGTGGGACTTTTTGGGAGCCTAGCCGCGTATGGGGCCCCGAAAACCAATCTCTGCCTTCAGGATTTCTAAGGGTGTAAATTTTTGATTTCACTCTTCACTGCCTATCACAGTTTCGGAGGCCATGTAATGCCCAGGTGGCACAACACCCCCCCCCAATGACCCCATTTTGGAAAGTAGACACCCCAAGCTATTTGCTGAGAGGCATGGTGAGTATCTTTCAGTCTCTTTCTTTTTTGTTTTTTAGCTATTTATTTTTTTGGTTTCTTTTGTTTGTTTTTTCCTTACATGCACGCAGTGGTGCGTGCGTCTGTGGTTTGGCCGGGCCTGCCTGTCTGTCCTGTTCGGGAGCTGCGACGCTCACTGCGGACCCCCCCTCCGCCCTGTTGTGACGTAGAGTGGGCGGGGTTTGTCCTCACTGCGCGTCGACGTCACACATCCCGGCCGGACACGCTGGCGTCCTTTAAACGCAGCGCTGCCGACCGGGTGACTACTATCTGCTGGCTCATTGGGGGGATGACATGGTTGGCGCCGCCGCCTGTGGGACCATGAGACGGCTGGTTCCTGGGCTGTTGGCACTCTCCCCTTCTCTCCCTATTTGTGGGCCAACATCTGACGTTGGGGATGTGTTTGCGGGGGCATGGCAGTTATGGGGTTCCTCCCCGCATGGACTTCACACTTTGCACGGAATACACCTGCATTTATCCACCATCATGCACTTAGGCACCTTTGTTTGGATTGACTCTGGATCAGGTACACACATCTCCCTCTTATCATTATTCTCTGTTTCCCTATTCCAGTCCATTTTTCCCTTCACCCTTCTTTTGGATTTCATCTCCACTCTTTTCCTTCCTCCACACCCACTTCCCTCACCCTCCTCTACTCCCCCCCTTGTTTTTCACTTCCTGCTTTTCTCAGTTTCACAGCAACTCCTTTTTATTCTCTGTTTCTCATTTCCAGTCCATTTCTCCCTTTACCCTTTTCTTTGTTCTATCTTCACTCTTTTCCTTCCTTCACACCTACTTCCCTCACCCTTTCCTACTCCCCCCCTTTGTTTTTCACTTCCTGCTTTTGTCAACTTCACAGCAACTCCTTTTCTTTCTCCCCAGATTTGTTCCCATTGATCCACCACTTTTTTCTACACTGTTACCCCTGCGGGGCGTCGTTCATTTTTGTGTTCTGCCCGCCACAGCATGTCCCCTCAGCTCCCGTGCGCGGCATATTTGGTCTGGTCTGGGGATTTCATGGCCGCACCACCATTGTGAGGACCACCGTGTAAGTGTATGGGCAGGCTGGGTCCAAGAAGGTGGGACCCTTCTTGTCCGTTCTTTGTTTTTTGTTTGTTTTTTTGTTTTTTGTTTTCTCCTTTTTTTCTTCTTTTAAATAAAATTTTCAATTTTTTATTTTTTAGATTATCACTATGGTTTTTTGCTCCTGATGATAGGTACAAAGACCTTGAAACGCGTAGAGCCAACAACAACCTTGTGTACACAATGATGCATCTGGTCAGGCCGTTCCAATACAATTGGCTTTTTCCTCTTTATAAAACTTATTTTTGATCTCCTTACCTGTATATTTTATCTATTCAATCATGCAACCATGTTCCAAATGTTTTTTATATATTTCATATCATGTATTGATTCCTTGTTGGAATATGTTTTTTTGTATATTTTTCTGGCTCCAATGAATTATAATAGTTGTACAAATAGTTATATATAGCAAAATGCATTGAATTATTTGAATACAAAAACTCTATGATAATCTGAATTCATTAAAAGCTATTAATTTTTATATATTCTTGCCCCCGTGTGCTTATATAAAGTCCCGATACCTGTTATTTTTTATTTTTCATTTTTTATCATCCAATCGGGATGGAGGGGGGGACCTGAGCGGCACCCCTATACCTCACCTAAAGTCCCACCAATCCTTTCCTCATACATATATCATTATGCATTTAGTGTTTTGTAAGTGGCAGTGATCGATCGATACTGCACTTGGGTGGGCTGGGCCAGGCGGAGGGGCAAAACGCAGGTGCTAGCAGGTATCTGGGCTGATCCCGCTAACACTGCGTTTTTGGGAACCCTAAACTGCTGGGGACGCTAGTACAGATCTGATCGGATCAGATATTGATCCGTTCAGATACTATACCACTAAGGGAGGCGTATGCTGCGTGCGTGGGTGTTAGCGGTACTGGCGCTAATCTGACGCTGCCTGGGGCGACGCATATCACCGCCGGGCGTTCAGGGGGCTAAACCTTTATTCGGTAATAAATGGCGGGTGCCCTGACACTATAAAAAATAAACAAACTAACCAGAGTCACCCGTAACAGTTATACAGTGGTGAAAGGGTTCAGTGGTGATCAGTGGTGAAAGGGTTAACTAGGGGGCAATCAAGGGGTTAAAACCTTTATTAGGAAGTATATGGGGGTCCCTGTCGCTATGAAACGCTGACGGCGAACCTAAATATTTACCTCCCTAACTAGCGTCACCAGCGACACTAATACAGCGATCAGAAAAATGATCGCTTAGCGACATTGGTGACGGGGGGTTAAAACTTTATTGGGGGGGTTAGGGGGGTATCCTAGACCTAAAGGGGGCTAACAGTAACTGTCCCACCACAGTAACTGTCACAAACTGACACCATGCAGTAATCAGAAAGAAAAAAACTGCTTGGTGTCAGTGTGACAGGGAGGGAGGGGTGATGGGGGGGGGATCGGGGGGTAATAGGGGGGGTCGGGGGTGTAATGTATGCCTGGTGTGTTCTACTGTATGTGTGTGTTTGTGTAACTCACATTCCAGTCTTCTCTCCTCGGCGCCGGAACGGAAAATGCCGAGCCGAGGAGAGATGACATCATTTCCTCTGCCTCTGTGTACAATACAGAGGCAGGGAAATGATCCCATTGGCCAGGAGCGATCGCGAGGGGGGGCCACGAATGGATGGCCTCCCCCTCACCACCGATCGCCAGGGAGGATTTGCCGACCGCCGCAGGCACCGGGGGGGTCCGATCGGACCCCCCACCCGCGGGCAGGCAAGGACGTACATGTAAGCCCTTTTGCCTGCCCGTGCCACTCTGCCGACGTATATCGTCGTGCGGCAGTCGTCAAGTGGTTAATGTGATGGGAAATCAGGTGTTCTCATTGAAATATTTCCACTTACCTCCTAGTCTTGTTACAACTGTAATATTTTGGATCTTTGTGGAGATTTGTGCAATTTGGTGCGAGATTCATCCTCGTCTTGATCTTGGTGACCATTGCCATGTGACCATTGTCATGTGATGGGAAACCAGGTGCCCTCGTTGAAATATTTCCCTTTACCGCCTGTTCTTGTTACAACTGTAACATTTCTGATCTTTGTGGAGATTTGCATCCTGGTTTGGTGCAAGATTCATCCTCGGCTTGGTCTTGGTGACCATTGCCATGTGACCATTGTCATGTGATGGAAAATCAACATTTTTACAGTTGTCACCGCAACAGGAGGTAAGGCGCAAATGATCTCCTCTTTGAGGAGATTTCCTCTCACTTTCCGTTGCATCTCTGAGGACCACAGTGAAGGGAGCTCTCCCTAACAGGACACAGACGGCAAGAACCAGACTATCTGGTTTATCTCTTCACTACTTTAATAAAAAAAAAAAAAAGTTTTGGCTTTGAATGTACTTTCAACCTGTAAAAGCATTGCAGACATTTCTAGACTTATAGACCCCGGCCCGGCAGACCAGCTCCTCATTAGTTTCTTTTTAACATTAACAGGAACAGCCTGCTTATGGGGAAAATAGATTTTTCATTCAGGTCTGTGTACTCGTCTTATAAAATCCCAAGGAGTCCATTTCTCAGTGTGTTATTTGTCTAGGTCATCAATCAGTGCGATTTTATGTTTTTCTCTAACAATAATTTTTATTGAAAATTGTACATATCAAATTCCAAGGCAAAAGATTGTTTACATGAGATAGGTATTTCTATATACAAAGTGATGTCTTAAGGTACTGGAGGTATGAGCAGAATGATATATTCCAACAAATGTACTCGTTGTCAATTTTATGTTTTTATACAGGAGGCCCATGGTTCTCTGTCATATTTCACTTCAAAGTGTCTCCAGTGTAGTGTTCTCCTGTCCTCTCCACTGGCACCTTGTGATGATTTATTTATCAGAGATGTGGAAATCATTGCTGTACCAGTCCCAGACCGGCCACCGCAGTTGTACTGCGGCAGGTTGGCTCCCCTGGGTGAGCCGCCATAACTGTACATCCCTCCTTTAAGACGCCGCCGGTGGTGAACACACGCGCCTGCAGCGTTGCCCAGAGCCGATGCGGAGCCGCCGGGACCCACGATCGCTCGTGACAGAGCGAGAACTGGGATTTGTGTGTGTAAACTAGGGATGGGCTTTATGTTTGGGTCGAACATGAGTTTACGCAAACAGGTGACACTGACACCACGGGGAAAGCCATAGAGAAGTCCCCGTGCATCAGAGGGGGCAGGGTCACCTGGTGGCCCCGTCTTCTGTTATATAAGAGCTGTCACTTGGACAGAAGCGTCACACAGCGGGAGACTCTCATTGAGGAGGATCATCCGGAGGATGAAGCGGAGAAGAAGAAGCCGGAGGAAGATGAAGCCGGAGGAAGATGCCGGACGAGAAGCGGAGGAAGATAGAGAAAGATTGAGGAAGAAGCAGGGGAAGAACAAGATGGAGGAAGAAGAAGAACACCAAAGGAAGACCAGAAGAAGATGGAAGAAGAAGCAGGGAAAGAAGAAGACTTTAACAAAGGAATTGTCAAAAACCGTCTATTGTCTTTTTTAACATTTTTGACACTTTTTTTGTGAAATGGTAGGGGTACATTTGTACCCTATTACTAATTCATACAGGGGGGGGCCGGGATCTGGGGGTCTCCTTGTTAAAAGGGGCTTCCAGATTCCGATAAGTCCCCGCCCGCAGACCCCCACAACCACCAGGCAAGGGTTGTGGGGATGAGGCCCTTCTCCCCATTGACACGGGGACAAGGTGCTTTGGGGGGCTACCCCAAAGCACCCTCCCAATGTTGAGGGCATGTGGCCTGGTACAGTTCAGGAGGGGGGCGCACTCTTGTCCCCCCTCTTTTCCTGCGGCCTGCCAGGTTGCGTGGTCGGATAAGGGTCTGGTATGGATTTTTGGGGGGACCCCACGCCGTTTTTTTTTACATTTTGGTTAGGGGTTCCCCTTAAAATCCATTCCAGACCTGAAGGGTCTGGTATGGATTTTAAGGGGGACCCCCACAACATTTTTTTTTTAATTTTGGCACGGGGTTCCCCTTAATATCCATACCAGACCTGAAGGACCCCCACACATTTTTTTTTTTCAATTTTGGTTCAGGGTTCCCCTGTGGGGGAATCCCATGCAGTTTTTATCAATGAACTTTTATGTGTATTGCCGGACCGACAACTCATTATAGCCGCAAGTAGTTTTAAATGACTTTTTTCCTTTAGAAATGTAATTTTGCTGTCAGACTGTTATAAACATGGGAAACATGCGCCACTTTACAGGCATACTATAGACACCCCCAGGTACGAAATTTAAAGGAATATTACACTTTTATTGTTTCACTTTAAGCATTATTAAAATCACTGCTCCCGAAAAAAAACTGCAATTTTTAAAACTTTTTTTTGCATTGATACATGTCCCCTGGGACAGGACCCAGGTACCCAAACACTTTTTTAAGACAATACCATGCATATAAGCCTTTTAAATTAGCACTTTTGATTTTTCATGTTCGTGTCCCATAGACTTTAACAGTGTGCCCATGTTCGAACAAATTTTTTGCCTGTTCGCATGTTCTGGTGTGAACCTAATGGGGGGGTGTTCGGCCCATCCCTAGTGTAAACACACAAATCCAAGTTCTCTCAGGGGAGAGGAGACAGATCCTGTGTTCATACTAAGTATGAACATTGATCTCTCCCCTCCTCTAGTCAGTCCCATCCCCCTACAGTTAGAACACACACTAGGGAACACAGTTAACCCCTTGATCGCCCCCTAGTGTTAACTCCTTCCCTGCCAGTGACATTTATACAGTAATCAGTGCATTTTTATAGCACTGATCGCTGGAGTATTGTCAATGGTCTCAAAAATGTGTCAAAGTGTTCAATTTGTCCGCCGCAATATCGCAGTCCCGATAAAAATTGCAGATCACCGCTATTACTAATAAAAAAATAATAATAATAAAAATGCCATAAATCTATCCCCTATTTTGTAGACGCTATAACTTTTGCACAAACCAATCAATATACGCTTGTTGCAATAGAATACATAAACCTAAACTAAACTGAGGAAAAAATTTGTTTTTTTTTTTTTAAATTGGAATATTTATTACACCAAAAAGTAAAAGATAGTGTTTTTTTCAAAATTGTCGCTCTTCTTTTTTTTATAGCGCAAAAAGTAAAAACCGTAGAGGTGATAAAATACCACCAAAAGAAAGCTCTATTTGTGGGAAAAAAAGGACGTCAATTTTGTTTTGGTACAACGTCGCACGACTGTGCAATTGTCAAAAAAAGCGACGCAGTGCCTTATCGCAAAAAATGGCCTGGTCCTTGAGCAGCCAAATCTTCTGGGGTTGAAGTGGTTAATAAATGCTACCGCTGACAGATGCGATATGCCTTGCAGCCGAGCACCATAGATTGGATGGCAATCTGTCTTATACTGCTCCTTTCCAGCAGATCCAAAGCTGCGATCCTTCTTCCTAATATAAAGTAGCGCTATATGGGGGGGGTCAGTTTCTTTGCTCCTAGCTGCGACTTGTTTTTGGATCCACTTGAAAACCTAACATTAACCAAAACCTGTGCTCATTCACCAGGTAGGGGGGGACAGCACTGGAGTAGTACCATATTATTTTTATTAAATAAAAAAAAAAATTGCTTTAAATTTTTTGAGGGAACTCAGCTATTGACCATTTACAGTCTGAAAGTACAACTAAAGGCAAAGTTTTTTTTTTTTTACTATTTTGGATAGAGTGACGATGGATTAGAACATGTCAGTTTTTATTGCTGTTGGTGCCCCTTTACGGAGATTCCCCCTATTTGTCCTGTTTACCATTATCATTGAAAGTAAAAGAAAATCCCAAATTTTGGGTGGTCTCCAGAAAAGTAATATAGGGGAAATCTTCCAATGGGGACACTAGTTTTGATGATCTGGGGGTCCTCATGGATGTTCCTTAATTAGCAGGGATTTCTTCTCACTTCCTGTTTGGCTATGGGACAGGAAGTGAAGGGGAATCGCCGTAATGGGACACAGATGGTGGGAAAAAAATCTGATGGGTTATAACCAGTGGCAGCCCATCCATAAGGGGCACCCGGGCGCCGCCCCCCCCCCCCCCCACAGGCAGTCACAAAAAAAAGAAAAAAAAGAAAAGAAAATTTTTTAAACATGGCCCAAGTCAGTGCACTGTATTCGGGCGCCGGACACAGTGCACTATGGGAAGCACCACGTCAATGCAATCACGAGATTTCAGACGCGTCGCTTCATTCGCGGGGGTTTGGAGCTGCTTTGCGGCGCAATCCTTTGCGCCTGGCAGCATCCGCTCAGCATCCAGCCGGGTGCTTTGTTCTCAATGTGAGAACAAAGTCACTTCCGGCACCCAGCGTGCTACAAAAAGATGGCCGCTGCCCAATCCCCTTGTGTTCAGTGGAGAGGGGAGGCCCCTCCCCTCTCCACTGAACACACGGCGAAAGACAGGAAGTAGCTGAAGAGAGAGACAGATGCGTTATGAAGGAGGACAGCGCTGGACACACACATGTAAGGAGGACAGCACTGGGGATACAAATGTAAGGAGGACAGCGCTGGGGACACACATGTAAGGTAGACAGCACTGGGGACACACATGTAAGGAGGACTGATGGGGACAGATGTAAGGAGGGGCTCCACTGCTGGGGACACAGATGTAAGGAGGGGCTCCACTGCTGGGGACACAGATGTAAGGAGGGGCTCCGCTGGGGACACAGATGTAAGGAGGGGCATCGCTGGGGACACAGATGTAAGAAGGGGCTCCGCTGGGGACGCAGATGTTAGGAGTGGCTCCGCTGGGGACACAGATGTAAGAAGGGGCTCCGCTGGGGGCACAGATGTAAGGAGGGGCTCCGCTGGGGGCACAGATGTAAGGAGGGGCTCCACTGGGGACACAGATGTAAGGAGGGGCTCCACTGGGGGTGCAGATGTAAGGAGGAACTCCGCTGATGGGAGCACAGATGTAAGGAGGGATTTAGCTGGGGACACAAATGTAAGGAGGGGCTCCGCTGGGGATGCAGATGTAAGGAGGAACTCCGCTGATGGGGGCACAGATGTAGGGAGGAACTCCGCTGGGGACACAGATGTAAGGAGGGGCTCCACTAATGACACTGATGTGAGGAGGGACTCTGCTGATGGAGACACTGATGTAAGGAAGGGCTCTGCTGATGGGGAAACTGATGTAAGGAGGAACTCTGCTGATGGGGGCACAGATATAAGGAGGAGCTCCGTTGGGGACACTGATGTAAGGAGGGACGCCGCTGGGGACACAGATGTAAGGATGGATTCCGCTGATGGGGGCACTGATGTAAGGAGAGACACCGCTGATGGGGACACAGATGCAAGGAGGGACTCTGCTGGGGACACTGATGTAAAGAGGGACTCTGCTGGGGCACCTGATGTAAGGAGAGACTCTGCTGGGGGCACCTGATGTAAGGAGGGACTCCACTGGGGGCACCTGATGTAAGGACGGATTCCGCTGGGGGCACCTGATGTAAGGACGGATTCCGCTGAGGGCACCTGATGTAAGGACGGACTCCGCTGGGGGCATCTGATGTAAGGACGGACTCTGCTGGAGACACCTGATGTAAGGATGGACTCCGCTGGGGACACCCAATGGCATCTGGTGGCAGGTGACATAGCAGGTGACACATTCGGGGCTCCCACTGATTCTGCATTATGGTGAGTTGAATGATTTCATTTTATATTACAATGTAATCATAGAAATAATGCGCTTCAATCATCCTGACACCATAACCAGGGCCGATCCTGGGCGGTCGCACGGTGTGCACTGCACTCAGGCGCCGCAGGAGGGGGGGCACCAAAGTGTCAGGGTACCGTCAGTCCCCAGTGTGCTGCCTCAAGCCCAGTTAATATTGTGTAGCCCACAGCAGCTGCTCCTTGCTTCCTAGAGTGCATGTCAGTCGAGGGCACCGTGGCCTCGCTCAGTACCTCCACCGCCCAGCTTAGTGTGCACATCCCCCCACCCACCGGCGAGCCTGCTACACATCCCTGCCCACTGTATAGCCTGTACGAGGAAGAGGTTGGCTAGGTCTGCCCCACCTCCTCCCCATGTCTCCCTGTACCCATCCACAACCCCTTCGTGCAGCCAAACTGTGCCTGGGAATGGGGTGTGGGCGGGAGATATCTTCCAGCCTTCCATGTGCCATAATCTTCCTGCATTCCATGTACCATAGTGATCCTTCTTTCCTGACTTCCATGTACCACAGTGCTTCTTCCTGCCTTCCATGTGCCATAGTGGTCCTTCCTTCCTGCCTTCCATGTGCCCTAGTCTTCCAGCCTTCCATGTGCCATAATCTTCCTGCCTTCGGGCATCTCCACATGGTGAGTGGGCGGCCCTGCAGAAGGAGGCTGCATCCGCGTGGAAGGTGAACACTGAGGGCAGCTGGTAGCCCAGGAGAAAGAAGAGCTTTACAACCTCCTTGACACCCGAAGTGGTGCTCAGAAGTGTTGTAGAATCTTATATTAGCCAATGTATTTCATATTATTTATATTGATTTGCATATATTTTATTGATAATTATTATTATTATTATTGTTATTATTATTATTCATATTATTATATAGTAGTGGTTTTATCAATATTATTATTTAATAAGTAAAGCAACAATTATTAATCTTTAATAATGTATACTGTGTTTTCCATAGATTTAGAAAGTCTTCATTTTTAAGTGTTGAACTTTAAAAGACCTCTGCTTTTTTGACAAGTACTTGTACACAGGTGTTCTCAAAAATGTATTAAGATAGTCTACTGGGTGAAAGTTCATTAGAATAGATTCAAGTTATATAGCATTGTCTCAAGTCTTTGAAATGCTTATAAATCAGACAGATAAAAATAAGAAAACAGGTGGTTTAGAAATAATTAAAGTTATGTACAGTACATTAAATTAAGTTTGACAGGGTCAAACAAAGGTCTGCTTGTGTCCTCATTAAAACTGTTAAAATACATGCATATAGTGAAACATATAAAACATCTGGTGGGGTTATTGAAAGTTCATTTTCCCAAAAGTCATAAATCTGAAATTCTTGAACTTAGTTAAATCTTATTAAGATGAGGAGAGTTTGATAACACAGCTGGGTGCCAGACTGTCTCTACACAGGTGTTTTTAATTGGACAAAACCAGTTATAAATCACTTTAATGAACATATAGGAATTTTGGGAATAATTAAGTTTATCTGGTTGTAGAACAGGTGTCAGATTTATGGTTAGTTACATTGACGTAGATCTTAGCGACCAATCATATGTAAGAGAGATGGTTAAGATAAGACTTGTAAAAGGGTATATAAATGCAAGCTCTACAATTGTTAGACAGACAAGTCAGATAGGAGCTCATAAGGCTGAACTCTGTGTATGCTGCCCTATTGCAAGGGTCATAGAGGTCAGAACCAATGGGCAAATATCTGTCCGTAACTTGTCTCCTCGTACGAGCCAGAGAAGACTTCTTAACTTGTTCCAGAGTGTGGTCTCAAGTTAATTTCCCTCACGAACTTGGTCAAGTTGGAACCCAGAACTCTGTGAGGGGACCAGACCAACCGTCGATCGACTGGTTTCTATTAGGTGACGGGTTCCGAAGAATTGGCAGAAAAGACCAATCCTGGTTTGAGGTGAGAACAATTCACAATTCTTTCAATTTGGTTAGAGGATAAGAATACCTATATCTAATATGTTTGCATTGTAAGAAACTGTATAAATTAGACCTGTATCTTGTAATACTTTGAACATAAACCTGTATGTTATCAGCTGTTAATAAACCTGCATCCTCGGCGGAAAGCAGTGGCTCTCCTCCTCAGCGGGAAGCGGCAGTGCTCCCCGCCTCGGGGGAAGCAGCGGCTCCTGTGTCCTCTCGGCTCCTCAGGCTTTCTCCGCCATGTCGCAGTGCTCTGCGCCCCGAGCCCACCCTGTTTTGAAGCCTATTAGAGCCTCTGGTTCTAATCACGTGCTTCAAAATACACCCCCCCGCTTATCCCCACCATAGTATTTCATCCGGCCTCCTGAAAGGGGCCAGGCACATGAATAGGGAGGGCGACAGAGGTGTCAGGGGGGCAGCGCCCATGCGCCAACAATACATGGACCGCCACTGTTAGGGGGGTTGGGGAGGGAGCTGCAAATAGGTTTTTTTTTACCTTAAGGCAAAGAATGCCTTAAGGTAAAAAAATCTTCTACTTTTACAACCACTTAAGGTAAAAAATGTCCCAGCGGTTGTATCACCCCCTTATCTCCCTTTATACTTACCTGAGTCCTGTCTCAATCCAGCACTGTGTCTTTCTACAGCAGTGCTGGACTCTCTCCTTATGGGCTCAGAGATGGCAGCAGGACCCATTGGCTTTGAATAAGAGACAAGATGACACATATACCTGTAGTGAGACATTTTGTGGCATGTACTTTAGTGTCCCAACTAAAATAGATCATGTATTTTTAAAAACTGGAGGTGAGGAGGTCTTGAACTTTTCAGATACTCTGTACCTGCAGAGTTTAAACTGAAACCTAGACATTTATTTCTGTAAACCATTTTGTAAATATATGCAAAGACAATGCAAGACATTTTGCCATCTCTCCTAGACGTTTTTCCTCCTGGCAGCAGCATTTTGATAGAAAAAATGCTTCATGCTCATAAACACATGTAAAGCATTTAGGCGCATCAAGTTGTTTGGCGGTAATTCATTTAATTGTCTAGAAGCATAATTTATGCTGGCCATTGAAATGAATAAGCCTTCAAGCACTAAACGCGCCTAGTTTTAACACGTTTAGTTACATTGACAGGCATTAGGTGTTTTTTCTGCCAAAATGCTGCTGCTCCTGGATGCGTTAAACAAGTCTAGTGTGCATGAGGCATATAGATTTGTAATTTTTTTTATGCTTGGTATTCTTATACCTGGTAATTATGATTATTTTCTATTTGCACGAATAGGCTTGCTAAATTGTTACTTGATGTGTTTATTTCCTGAAGAAGCACTGGTTGCATTCTGTGGAAATACTTTGCGAAATTCAGCAACTTTCTTTGAATAAAAACCTATGAGCGCTGGTACCCTTGGACATGTTCTCTATACTTGAGCTTGATTGGGGAAGCCTTGTTGCATGAGAAGCACTCCACCTAGCCAAGGTGTGATTTACCTTTACAGCTAAAATAAATCTATCGATTTATAATTATTATTATTATTATTATTATTATTTTGAATTGTTTTTTATTATAGGTAGCAGATTCCAATGGTGAATATTTCTTTAAATCATCTAAACTAAGGTGACCAGATTTTCAAAATGAAATCCGGGGACATTTTTTTTTTGGCAAATGCTAAACGATTTTATAAGCATATATTCCTCAAATTATATATTCAGTGTATGTGGTATATGTTTATGGAAGGAATATATGATATATACATTATTTCTCACCAGCCCCCCCCCCATTAGTATAGAATCCACCCAGTGCAGAGCCCCCCCCATTAGTATAGAATCCCCCCAGTGCAGAGCCCCCCCCCATTAGTATAGAATCCCCCCAGTGCAGAGCCCCCCCATTAGTATAGAATCCCCCAGTGCAGAGCCCCCCCCCCATTAGTATAGAATCCCCCCAGTGCAGAGCCCCCCCCCCCATTAGTATAGAATCCCCCAGTGCAGAGCCCCCCCCATTAGTATAGAATCCCCCAGTGCAGAGCCCCCCCATTAGTATAGAATCCCCCAGTGCAGAGCCCCCCCATTAGTATAGAATCCCCCCAGTGCAGAGCCCCCATTAGTACAGAATCCCCCCAGTGCAGAGCCCCTCATTAGTATAGAATCCCCCCAGTGCAGAGCCCCCCCATTAGTATAGAATCCCCCCAGTGCAGAGCCCCCCCCATTAGTATAGAATCCCCCCAGTGCAGAGCCCCCATTAGTATAGAATCCCCCCAGTGCAGAGCCCCCCATTAGTATAGAATCCCCCCAGTGCAGAGCCCCCCCATTAGTATAGAATCCCCCCAGTGCAGAGCCCCCCCCCATTAGTATAGAATCCCCCCAGTGCAGAGCCCCCCCATTAGTATAGAATCCCCCCAGTGCAGAGCCCCCCCCCCGTTAGTACAGAATCCCCCCAGTGCAGAGCCCCCCATTAGTATAGAATACCCCCAGTGCAGAGCCCCCCCATTAGTATAGAATCCCCCCAGTGCAGAGCCCCCCCATTAGTATAGAATCCCCCAGTGCAGAGCCCCCATTAGTATAGAATCCCCCAGTGCAGAGCCCCCCCCCATTAGTATAGAATCCCCCAGTGCAGAGCCCCCATTAGTATAGAATCCCCCCAGTGCAGAGCCCCCATTAGTATAGAATCCCCCCAGTGCAGAGCCCCCATTAGTATAGAATCCCCCCAGTGCAGAGCCCCCCCATTAGTATAGAATCCCCCCAGTGCAGAGCCCCCATTAGTATAGAATCCCCCCAGTGCAGAGCCCCCCATTAGTATAGAATCCCCCCAGTGCAGAGCCCCCCCATTAGTATAGAATCCCCCCAGTGCAGAGCCCCCCCCCATTAGTATAGAATCCCCCCAGTGCAGAGCCCCCATTAGTATAGAATCCCCCCAGTGCAGAGCCCCCCCATTAGTATAGAATCCCCCCAGTGCAGAGCCCCCCCCCATTAGTATAGAATCCCCCCAGTGCAGAGCCCCCATTAGTATAGAATCCCCCCAGTGCAGAGCCCCCATTAGTATAGAATCCCCCCAGTGCAGAGCCCCCCCATTAGTATAGAATCCCCCCAGTGCAGAGCCCCTATTAGTATAGAATCCCCCCAGTGCAGAGCCCCCATTAGTGTAGAATACCCCCAGTGCAGAGCCCCCCCATTAGTATAGAATCCCCCCAGTGCAGAGCCCCCCCATTAGTATAGAATCCCCCAGTGCAGAGCCCCCATTAGTATAGAATCCCCCAGTGCAGAGCCCCCCCCATTAGTATAGAATCCCCCAGTGCAGAGCCCCCATTAGTATAGAATCCCCCCAGTGCAGAGCCCCCCATTAGTATAGAATCCCCCCAGTGCAGAGCCCCCATTAGTATAGAATCCCCCCAGTGCAGAGCCCCCCCATTAGTATAGAATCCCCCCAGTGCAGAGCCCCCCCATTAGTATAGAATCCCCCCAGTGCAGAGCCCCCATTAGTATAGAATCCCCCCAGTGCAGAGCCCCCCCATTAGTATAGAATCCCCCCAGTGCAGAGCCCCCCCCCATTAGTATAGAATCCCCCCAGTGCAGAGCCCCCATTAGTATAGAATCCCCCCAGTGCAGAGCCCCCATTAGTATAGAATCCCTCCAGTGCAGAGCCCCCCCCCATTAGTACAGAATCCCCCCAGTGCAGAGCCCCCCATTAGTATAGAATCCCCCCAGTGCAGAGCCCCCATTAGTACAGAATCCCCCCAGTGCAGAGCCCCCCCCATTAGTATAGAATCCCCCCAGTGCAGAGCCCCCCCCCATTAGTATAGAATCCCCCCAGTGCAGAGCCCCCTATTAGTATAGAATCCCCCCAGTGCAGAGCCCCCCATTAGTATAGAATCCCCCCAGTGCAGAGCCCCCCCCCCATTAGTATAGAATCCCCCCAGTGCAGAGCCCCCCCCCGTTAGTACAGAATCCCCCCAGTGCAGAGCCCCCCATTAGTATAGAATCCCCCCAGTGCAGAGCCCCCCCATTAGTATAGAATCCCCCCAGTGCAGAGCCCCCCCCCATTAGTATAGAATCCCCCCAGTGCAGAGCCCCCCCATTAGTATAGAATCCCCCCAGTGCAGAGCCCCCCCCCATTAGTATAGAATCCCCCCAGTGCAGAGCCCCCCATTAGTATAGAATACCCCCAGTGCAGAGCCCCCCCATTAGTATAGAATCCCCCCAGTGCAGAGCCCCCCATTAGTATAGAATCCCCCCAGTGCAGAGCCCCCCCATTAGTATAGAATCCCCCCAGTGCAGGCCCCCCCATTAGTATAGAATCCCCCCAGTGCAGAGCCCCCCCCATTAGTATAGAATCCCCCCAGTGCAGAGCCCCCATTAGTATAGAATCCCCCCAGTGCAGAGCCCCCCCATTAGTATAGAATCCCCCCAGTGCAGAGCCCCCCCCATTAGTATAGAATCCCCCCAGTGCAGAGCCCCCATTAGTATAGAATCCCCCCAGTGCAGAGCCCCCATTAGTATAGAATCCCCCCAGTGCAGAGCCCCCCCATTAGTATAGAATCCCCCCAGTGCAGAGCCCCCCATTAGTATAGAATCCCCCCAGTGCAGAGCCCCCCCATTAGTATAGAATCCCCCCCAGTGCAGAGCCCCCCCCCCCATTAGTATAGAATCCCCCCAGTGCAGAGCCCCCCATTAGTATAGAATCCCCCCAGTGCAGAGCCCCCATTAGTATAGAATCCCCCCAGTGCAGAGCCCCCATTAGTATAGAATCCCCCCAGTGCAGAGCCCCCCCCCATTAGTATAGAATCCCCCCAGTGCAGAGCCCCCATTAGTATAGAATCCCCCCAGTGCAGAGCCCCCCCATTAGTATAGAATCCCCCCAGTGCAGAGCCCCCATTAGTACAGAATCCCCCCAGTGCAGAGCCCCCCATTAGTATAGAATCCCCCAGTGCAGAGCCCCCATTAGTATAGAATCCCCCCAGTGCAGAGCCCCCATTAGTATAGAATCCCCCCAGTGCAGAGCCCCCCCATTAGTATAGAATCCCCCCAGTGCAGAGCCCCCCCATTAGTATAGAATCCCCCCAGTGCAGAGCCCCCCATTAGTATAGAATCCCCCCAGTGCAGAGCCCCCCATTAGTATAGAATCCCCCCAGTGCAGAGCCCCCATTAGTATAGAATCCCCCCAGTGCAGAGCCCCCCCATTAGTATAGAATCCCCCCAGTGCAGAGCCCCCCCATTAGTATAGAATCCCCCCAGTGCAGAGCCCCCCATTAGTATAGAATCCCCCCAGTGCAGAGCCCCCCATTAGTATAGAATCCCCCCAGTGCAGAGCCCCCCATTAGTATAGAATCCCCCCAGTGCAGAGCCCCCCCATTAGTATAGAATCCCAGTGCAGAGCCCCCATTAGTATAGAATCCCCCCAGTGCAGAGCCCCCCCATTAGTATAGAATCCCCCCAGTGCAGAGCCCCCCCATTAGTATAGAATCCCCCCAGTGCAGAGCCCCCCATTAGTATAGAATCCCCCCAGTGCAGAGCCCCCCATTAGTATAGAATCCCCCCAGTGCAGAGCCCCCCATTAGTATAGAATCCCCCAGTGCAGAGCCCCCCCATTAGTATAGAATCCCCCCAGTGCAGAGCCCCCCCATTAGTATAGAATCCCCCCAGTGCAGAGCCCCCCCATTAGTATAGAATCCCCCCAGTGCAGAGCCCCCCATTAGTATAGAATCCCCCCAGTGCAGAGCCCCCCATTAGTATAGAATCCCCCAGTGCAGAGCCCCCATTAGTATAGAATCCCCCAGTGCAGAGCCCCCCATTAGTATAGAATCCCCCAGTGCAGAGCCCCCATTAGTATAGAATCCCCCCAGTGCAGAGCCCCCCCATTAGTATAGAATCCCCCCAGTGCAGAGCCCCCCATTAGTATAGAATCCCCCCAGTGCAGAGCCCCCCCCCATTAGTATAGAATCCCCCCAGTGCAGAGCCCCCCATTAGTATAGAATCCCCCCAGTGCAGAGCCCCCCCATTAGTATAGAATCCCCCCAGTGCAGAGCCCCCCATTAGTATAGAATCCCCCCAGTGCAGAGTCCCCCCATTAGTATAGAATCCCCCCAGTGCAGAGCCCCCCCCCATTAGTATAGAATCCCCCAGTGCAGAGCCCCCATTAGTATAGAATCCCCCCAGTGCAGAGCCCCCCCCATTAGTATAGAATCCCCCCAGTGCAGAGCCCCCATTAGTATAGAATCCCCCCCATTAGTATAGAATCCCCC